>JAXGGA010004854.1:0-83791 GCA_038373865.1 Uloborus plumipes
ATTCAATGCATGAATTTCATGATCGTGGATACTTTCAATTTTAATGAAAATGTTTTCACGTTAAATGACTTCAAGATTCCGAGGTCATTTAACGAATGTTGCATTAAGGTTTTTTTTTTTTTTTTTGCTTGAATTGCTCTTACACTTAACAGAATATATTGTTATTAACATTCTACTTGTATATTTAGCTACATAACGCATATAAAAAAAGATATCAATTGGTAGGACCAAAAAATAATTTTGAATGGGGGATAATAAGTGTTCAGAAAAATGCTTATAACCATCTTAACTTTTTGCTAAACACCTTTCTTTGCTTAAGAGAGCAAAGTTTTTGTTATTGTTCAGTTTCGGTGAGAAATTGTTATTTTTAATAGAAGTATGCAGCCTGCTTAACATTTTCGTTCAATAAATAAGACATGTGAATTGAGACTAATGAGTGTTTCGGTGTAACAAGACCCTTTCTCAGACAGTAAAAGAGATGCGTACAAATATATGTTTGGATGTCTCTGTTCTTTCTAAAATGCATGCTCTTCTTTTTTCAAACTATCTCTCCTTATCTTAAAGAGTAGGGGAGACTGGGGACGGTTGTGACAGTCGTCATATTAGCTAAACCATAATTAATACCTGGTTGAAGCAAAGAGAGAGAGTATCAGTATGTTTGTCTGAATGTGTGTCGAAGCATCGCGGTAGCCATCGAGCGACATTAACGCTAGCAGAGAGGTTGGTTACTTTTTAACAGTCAAAAGTAAGTTTTTTTGTTCGATGTCTTTTAGTAATTCCTGTTGAATGGGTACAGATAGAGAAATGAAAGTTTTCTTCCCGTTAGTAGTGAACCTTAATAGTGAAATAGCAGTGATTACTTTTTATGTAGGCTATTTTGTATTGCCATGGCGATTACTGTTTTCAAAAGTAGTGGGTTGGGGTAGGTTGTGACAAATTGCGTGGGGACGGTTGTGACACGAGTAAAACATGTTTTTATCATATTTGATGCCCATAATACGCTTGGAGAAGACAGAAATAGGGCAGTGTGACTTAATGAAATATAAAGAAGCTTATAAATAAGTGAAACTTTTTTTTCTGTCTGACAGCTTTGGAAATACAACGTTAATCGTAAGTCTTGGCTACGAAACATTCATTCGTAAACGCGATGGAGCCGGCCGGCGCTGTCACAATGAAAACAACGTGTGCATAGGTTATATTGCTCATAATAAAGTGCTTTTGAGCTTACATATACGCTGAAAGCAGATATGAGAGTAAAATGGCTACTGAGAAATGGTTCCGTTCATTTATGAATAGAAATGTTTCACGTCTGTTCGTGTAGCTCATGCAACTAGCCTTTCAAGAGTAACAAGCTTCAATAAAACAAATAAATGTGGAATCTTTCTTTGATACTTGAGAATTGTTATGAACAGACACGGTTATGACCCACAGGATGTGCATAATGTTGCCAAAACAGACGTTACGAAATTCCAAAAACCTGATATTTTTGTAAGACTTGGTATAAGGCTACTTCAACTGAACGAGACACATTGTTAAATGTGAAACTTTCCCAGATGAAGGTTATGTTGAATTACGTTTAATATTACATGAAATTAAAAGTGATCTAGACTGTTTTGCTGTTTGAACTTGTCACAACCGACCCCAAGCACTGTCACAACCGCCCCTGGGGCCCTACTCTGAAACTTCCTGGAACTTCCAGTGACGTCTATTACTCCCTCACGACAAGCAAGAATAGCCGAAAAAGTAGTCGCTTGTCAAATTTTGTGCTACTCTGAAAGCCCTAATGTGCCCAAGCGAGAATTTTCTCTCCTTCTTCAGCGTATCGAGAAGGAAAAAGGATTGACCAATCAAATGACAGTATATCTCATTCGCGTTATTACATCAACATTCGCGCGTGCATTTTGCTTTATTTTTCTGGTTCAGCTTAGCCTCCGGAATAGATGGCAAAAAGATTCAAGAGCCAAATATTAAAAGCACTCGCGCAGATTAAGATGTTGTGTTTCAAGAATTTAAAAATATTAAAATTTTAAATCGCAATTAGTGCATCTTTTCACCACATACGAGCATACAAGTTTAAGCGAGGTAAAGTGTCAAAATACAGTATACGAATTCATCTCAATATCAAATGCTTCGACTAAACATGAAAAAACTTATAAATACTTTTAAAAAAATAATAATACTAATATTTAAAAATATTTGTTAAATTAAATCATTTAACTTCATAACTTTGTTTTCAGCGATATTTTGACTTTATCGCAATAATAGTTTAAAATTTAGGCTTTAAGTAAAAGTCCCCTTTTTGCGTTACTCATTTTTGTTTTCGCAATAATAGTTGTATTTTCAGTCTCTAAATGCTAAGTAAAGAAAAATCACACGTCTGGGCAGGGCAAAATTAAGGCATAGGTATATGGGGCACAGGCTCAGGGCACCAAAGTTTGGGGGGGGGCCTCAAATCCATCTAAAGTTTTTTAAATGGAGAGATTTCATATCGCACTATGACAAGATAAAAAATAAATTAAAAAATACTCTTTCGAAAACTTGAAATCCGAAATATTTTACTACTTCATTATATTGTTTTTATTTAGGGGGGGGGAGGGTCAGCACATAAAGCTCGAGCTCAATGTCCTACAAAGTCATGCCCTGTGTCTAGGTATCACTTTTTGTTTGAGAGGGGTAAAAATTACTGCATGTGCTGCGCTTTTTGGAATGATTTTGATAGACTCAATTTTGTTTTTCGTGATATTTTGGCCTTTTCGCAATAAGAGATATATATTCATTCTCTAAATATTAAGTACAAGTCCCTATTTTTGGGGCAATGCATAAGAAAAAAAAATGGAGATCCTAAATCACATGTCTGCGGATCTTTTTTCCAAAATGCATTTAAAATACTTTATGTTTGAGAATTGAAAGAAACAAATTCATGTTTTATGCTTTTGCTATCATTTTAAGACTTGAAAAAAGATGATTCAATTATTCTGTGACGAAAAATTAAACTTAAATACGATACGATAAAATCAAAATGCTCCCCCCCCCCTTCCCTGAACAAAATATAATTTGAGTAAAGAGCTCGTTTTATTAAAGGGAATGTACCTCCTCCCTGGGTTAGATGGACACAGTGGTTAAGTACACATATAAATTCAAGCTTTGGGAATACCTTAAAGTAATTTCAATTTGCAAAATTTTGGCCAATTTATCAGTAAAATAAGGATGATTACAGATAATCGGCAAAGTTGCAGAGTTCCAATTACTACCGATAAATGGATGCCTCTCCCAAATTCAAACTCAAAATAAAAAAAAAATCTTAACTCTCAATGTAAAACATACTGAACCACATTTTCAGAACTTTTAACATTATGGCACACTTCGCGTTGAGAAAAAAATGGAATAAACAAACAGCTTCTCACTGCCGAGGAAGCCATCTCACGTCTTTTTACCCTGTCGTAAACGTCTCGGCGCGATTCTAGATACCTTAAATTAGAAGTGGCTTTGAGATTAGTGATTATTCGTGTCTCACGAGATGTGACGTCACGGGGCACAAAAAACCCGTATTCTCGGTATCGACTATATTGACGATACAATGAGAGTAGGGCCCCTGGGGTGGGGTCGGTTGTGACATTTTTTTCCTTTTTTGTTTAATTTGGTCCTGTGAGTTAACTATTATACTTGGGGAGAAAATTTTAGTATTTATAAGCAGGCAAATAAACACTTTAACATAAAAACAACTTTAAACCAGCTCACAGGCATTGCTAAGGGATCTATGGGGGAGCAAATGAAAATTGTCACAACCGTACCGAGTCTCCCCTACCGCACACCTAGATATTACCAGAGTAAAAATAAATGCACATCTAGCTCTTCTCAGGCTAAAGAAAAATGCACATCTAGGTGTTCTCAGATTAAAGAACAATGCAAAATTTAGATACTTCTAGATTAAAAAGAAGAATGAATTTAGAAATACCTAGATTAAAGAGCAATACACATAGCAATTTCTAGATTAAAGAGCAATGAGCATCTAGCTATTCCTGGTTTAAACAGCACGTTCATCTAGCTGTTTCTGAAATTAAGGGCAACCCACATCTTATTATTCCTAGTTTCAAGAGTATGAGAAATCCACTCTAGATTTAAAAACGATGCCAAACTACAGGGTGCGGTTGAGAAACTTGCTAATTTCAAAAGTCAATAAAAGAAAAAGTACTTTATGTACCAGTTTATTTCTTTTTATAAGATATTGTACCCATTCTGAATTTTTATTTTAACTTGATTTAAAAATTACATCGGGCAAATGGCGGCCCCCATGAATGATGCACTCATCTACCCTAGATTTGAAGTTTTGTTCCACTCTTTCGAGAATATCGACTGGGATGTTGGCGATTGCAAACCGGATGTTGTTCTTCAGGTGTTGCAGGGTCCGGTGCTTGTCGTTGTAAAGGTAAACGATCGATTTGAGATACCCACATAAATAATAGTCGCTGGTTGTCAAATCAGGAAAGCGCGCCGGCCACGATACGTCACCTTCTAAGGAGACGTTATGACTCAGCTGTTGAATCACAGTAAATTTGTACGGATGAAACTGGAGTTCGTTGTGAAGAATTCGTCTCAGAGTGTAATCAGAAATTCCCAGAGCAGCAGCGCCGAACGCCTAGGAGAGCGCAAAAACGACTCCCTCACTTTCTCGACATTTTCTGGACTTCTGGAAATCCGTTGACGTCCTGGGCCTTCTCCCCCCCTCCTCCAGCTTTTCCTGAATGTTTTCGCCCACAAAACAGTCGACTCCCGGCCAGGAATGGACCCCCCGGATGAATTTTGAACCGAATTCGAAAGGCACGTTGAGTGGCGACCAACGAAAGACTATTTGAAAAGTAAGATTCGACGGGGAACGCTCGTTGCTCCTTTGTCCAAAGCAAAGCGACAACTAAATTGTGCGATAACAAAACTTCAGGACCCCCTCTTTAAAATGAAACTTTTCCCACTCCTTTCTGACCCCTCATTGCTAATTAGCATCCAATTAAAATCAGCAAGTTTCTCTACCGCACCCTGTAGCTTTTCCTGCATTAAATAACTTGAAACATGTATTCCTGCATTAAAAAGCAATGCGCATCTTGCTATTCTCAAATTAAAGATCATGAAATAATTAATATTCCTAGACTAAAAGGCAATGCATAACCAGATATCCTTAGGTTAAATTGCATGAAACATCCACCGTTACCTCAACGAATTAATTCTCATCTAGTTATTCCTAAATTAAAGGACAAGAAGAAACATGTATTCATCAATTAAAGAGCACACAAACTGGAGAAAAAAGAAATATTCTCTTACAATGTGTGCAATATTCGTAAATTTGTGCTGTGGATTTTTCTGCATTCATTTTGTTGTTTGAAATCCTTTCGGTCTTTCTTTACTTGAATAAAATTTAGGGTAGTTGACCTTTCTAAACTTCTTGTATAATTTTATTTACAGTTCCATTTGTCTTTTGCCAAGCTTCTTAATTTTTTATAAAGATCTTGAGGGAAATAAAGTAGCAGAATCAACTCTTGAAATGATACCAAAATAAAAGAACTTAAATGCACTGAGCATTATGTGCAGCAAAGCGAGTTCATGTTAATCCTCAGCCTTTACCTCAACAAAATAGCAAAATAAATCCCACACTTCATCAGATACCCAGAGAACAGAGGGAAAACTTCTTTCTCAGATGTTAATTTTATTCGTCTTCCTGTTTTAATTAGTCGAAAGCCAATTAAGCGTGCCAAAATGTAGCTTAAGCCAAGAATGAAAAAGATTAAATAAATCAAAAGGGAAAAAGTTAACCGAAATTGCAAATTTGTGAGTTAATTAAGAAACGCTTATGAGTCGAATTTTAAGCAGTTTGGTATAAAATTCATGTTCTTATTTATTTTTTTCCGAGGTCCCTGAAATTAAACACGAGGTATGTAGTAAGAAATAAAATGGTGTTATGTTTTAAGTATATTATTTCGCTAAAGTTAGTTAAACCTTTCACAATTTTAATTAAAATATTTGTTTCGATTTCCAACGCTTCGCTTCTCTAATTGCATTTTATAATAGCGTTGATATTTGCTTTGGTTTATGTGTGTAATTTTATAAAGAGTTAAATAGCAAAACTAGCGGTATTAATGTAATGCAACCGCATCTCTTGAGATGAGGCTTTCAATTTACGCATTTTTAGTATTTAATTAATAATCTTGATTTAAAAACAATATTTTACCACAAGAAAAAAAGTTAAAGCATTTAACAAATGCAGGCAACCATTATTTGATTATAAATAAGTGCAGTTCAGGGGAATTAGGCACATATACTGCAGATAGCGTTTATAATTTATAATGTTATGTTTATGTTAGTTAAAATTTTAACCTTAACTAACTTTTATCTTGATTTAAAAACTATATTTTACCACAAGAAAAAAAGTTAAAGTAAAAGCATTTTACAAAAGCGCGCAACAGATATTTTATTATAAAGAAGAAAAGTTTAGGGGAATTAGGCGCATATACTGCAGATAGAGCATATAATTCTTAATGTTATATTTATGTTAGTTAAGTTTTAACCAAATTATTGAACTAAAAAATAATTCTTTTAATAATCAAAATGGAAAATGCACTAATTTACCCCGTTTTACCGTATGTGGTCAATTCAAATAATATAATCGAAAGTTGAAACTGAAGCGAATTAAAAGGGGAGTAATTAATTACTTAATAAAAATACGGTAGCTTTATTACACAAAATTTATTTTTACATCTTACACACAACTGTATGTTAAACAAATTATTATCAGAATAATTTAAGTCAATAAATAAAAAAAACTAAATAATGTTCGCCCACAGCTGCTGTGGAATTGGAAAACCCCGTCCAGATCAGACAAGTCTATTTGGATGAGGGGAAGAAGTAAAAATTTGATGCTCGTGATGCATTCAATTCAAAGTGACTCAGCTTAATTTTGAGGCTAACACACATCTGCAAAAGCCGACATCCCTAAAAACTAATAGATGCGTCCATTTCCGCAGGTAAACAGAATATTAGCCATTCTATCTCATCCGTGGTCAGTCAGCAGTTAGTTGATCGAGGATCTAGGAGAGTTTAGCAAGCAATATTGCACTTTCACAACATCAGTGAAAGGCCTGCCACTGTTTGTCCTTGCCACGTTTTGAAATAGTAAGTTGTAACCATGACGGAACGCACCTTAGCCTACTTTCAATATCCAGCAGTAGTCGGTATCTTGACTTGATGAAAGTTGATGTAAATAATTCAGATTTCCTCCAATATGTGGTTGAAAATTACTCTAAAAGCGTGGGGGGGGGGGATAACAACAATGTCAAGGATGTCTACATTTGGCTCGTGGTCACAAAATTGAGACAGTTATAAGAGCCAATATTTAGAAAAGTGCCAATTTGAAGCTGGAGTTTTCCGAAAAAAAAATTTTTTTGCAGAAAAAAATTAATATTGGATTATAAGTCTAAATTGGGTCTAAATGCAAGAAAATAAAAGGGGGGAGGTCAAGGAAGTTATTTACCGTTACAGATCTGATGAGTGTTACAAAGCTGATGTTAATATGAGCTACATATTTGAGTTTATGCTTTCAGTCTTCGTTAACATCTCAAAAAATGATATCATTTCCTTGCATTTTTAACATAGAATTAAGATAATTATATTAAAATATATATATTAGCTAAAAAATCAAATTTCATTATAAAAAAGCATTTCTTGGAAATAAAAATGAGCGATAAGGTTTTTAGACAAAATAAATTATAAGATTACCAAATCCAAGTTCATAAAACATTTGTTTTGTTTTGAAACAACACACAACTTCAACTTTTTCAATACACAACTCTGCTGCTTGCTTTTCTTTAATTAGTTGCAGGAAATTTAATTTCTTGATCAGAAATTCAAATTTAGCATGCTAGTTATTATCTAGTTATTTAGCGAAGTTATGAAAAATTGAAGCACCAAAAAAAATAATAATAAAATAATAATAATTAATTAACTTAATTTCTGCAGTGTCATTTTTTCTTATTTTACTAACTTCTATTGTCAGGTCATACAAACCACAAATGAAGCAATTGTACTAAAACTAATTGCTTTTCATTTTTTTAAAACAAAAATATTCAATATATATGGCTAAAACCTATGATTTTTGCTTTTTAATAATTCTGAAAATTCGGTAACATATTCGCTGTTTTTCAATGTTAGCGCTCTGACTGTTACCGACCTGACAAACTGACAAAGTTTTTTTTTTTTTTATTTCCGAGTCGATCGCGCTAAACCAAAATCAAACACGTGTTTTTTTCACTTGTAATAAAGGACTATACTTAGATATAAAATAATTTTCAAAATAATAAAAACTGCGCATTTTAGCGCGTGTTACCGATCTGATGACTTAAATGACACACATTTTATAAAATCACTTTAAAAAATCTTACCTACAATTTTAGATGCAGAAATGCACATTTTTAATTACGATGCGATAAAACATCCCACCAGGTACTCAGTATCACGTGGTATAGGTGCAGGAAATGATTTTGGGAGCCTAAACATAGATCGGAAGTTATTGTTACCGCTCTGACGGCGGAACTAGGGACACGCTTATTTCGCATCGGCTAGAAAATCCGGAATCGATTAAAACAAAAGCAATGAATTACAATGAAGTAAAATATTAACAAAGGGGTAAAAATAGAATCGTTTTTTTGTGCAAGTGCGTTTTTTTTCTGGGAAGTTAGAAAGTGCGCATGACCTGTTTACATGCTAAGCTTTGCTACTTGGGACACGTTACCGATCTGATTTTTGATGTTTTAAAACAATATTTTCTGAAGAAAAAAAATTTCTGATGTTATTAGATGAAATGAAAGCAAAACTTATCTTCTTTATGGGGAAAATCATTTTTTTAACTAGTTATTGAAATACTAGTGAAAATTCACTTAGGACTCAAATTGGCACTTTTCTAAATATTAGCTCATAATTCGTTTTTCTTTTTAACTACTGAAACAATGAAGGGAGTAATACATTTGAAGCGTCTGTGTATCTGTATCGGTTGATCTGTGCATGTGTCTGTAGCACTCTAGCTCCTAAGCGGGTGGGCCTATTTTGATTTTTTTTTTTTTCGTTAAGGTGAAGTGACCGAGAGTGTTCATCCGAGTCCAAGATTGCGTCTTCGGATGACATTAATTAACAAAGATATCAATTAAAAACCTTTGAAACGTTTTTCTCGATTTTTGAAGTGTTAACACACTTAAAAATTTAAAACAAATACTAAAAGAAGGAAAGAAAAACTCGGCGTCTGATAAGATGTGTTTGGAACTTCTATGTAAAATAAAACTCGAACTATAATGCTTTTTAGCAAATGCGGATGAGACTTCAATCTACAGGATTGGAAACCGGTGGCATTGTTGGGCGACGAGGAAAAGAAAACTCAATGATTTAAAATGCTTATATGTTGCTCGTTTCTTCTTGTTAACAATTAAAATACTTGTAATTGACTTTAGCATAAGAATTTTTTATTTTCCCTCTTTATTCTGCTATTGCGACAAGCAAATTTTACTTGAAAGGATTATCTTTGGTTTTTTCGTACTTACCATACCCTCTCGAAAACAATTAAATATATTTAGATTTAAAATGCTTTATGACCTGGGAAGTTTGTTTCAATATGAGATCGGCAATCAGGTTAGGGTTTTTTTTAATTTTAATGTAATCTTAGTGCTTGTTTTATTTTCATTTTTATACTGTTCACATATTACAGCAGATAAATTAATTTACATAATATTTCAAACATTATCATTCATGTTTGTCGCAAATAAATAAATATCCTTTACCAATTGATCATTGATGTACCATTTCAGCTCTGGTGCTGGCTTAGACTTTCCGGAGTTACAAAGGATAGAAACGTTGTCTCCAAGCTCATAGTCGGATTTTTCTTCCATCAAAACTGGGCCGTCTGACGGGGGGACTGCGGAGAGGTTTTAGTCATTTTTTAAATAAGCAGATTGTTTACATTACTGGTGAATCAATGGTAAAAATGTACAATGCGAATCTTTCAACTCAAATAATAATAAAAATAAAAATGTATTAGGCAATGTTTCAAAAACGTGCTTCACTTCGTTCTAAAACAGTTTGAAGAATGGATTTGCATTAAATCAAACTAATTTTTACCGGAGAATTTATTTGGATATTTATTTTTTCCTTTAACCATTATCCCTTTTTTCGTAGTAATTAGCTATTATCGTTTCTTTTATCCGCGTGTCTTAAAGCTAGGATAGCTAGGGCATTTAAAATGCATGTTCAATGTGTTGCATTTGTGGAAAAGCATTTATCTACCATGATATTGCATAACGCTTTTATTAAGAAGTAACGAATTATTTTAGAAAGGAAAATTTGCAATAAATGAAACACCTCCTATCCCTTCCTCCAAACAAAAAACTGGGTTCAGCCTAAGGTTTAAAAGCTCAATAGTAATGGACTATAAATCATTCTAAGGTGTTAAAGAAATTCCAAGCCTGTTAATTACAAGGCTAACTCAATAAAGAGAGAAAATTCTATGCATTTACAAAAAGTAAAACTTCCCTCTGAATAACTTTAACTGCCTCTAATTGACAAACATAACTGAAAAAATCTACTCTTACGCATAATAATCCCTCAATACCTATGTAATTAACAAATGTTTACAAACACTAATGCTTAATTAGTACTAAAAATAGATGCTTCATTCATCGCAGGCAAAATAAGATTCAAAATTTCCAACATTTATTTGGAAAAACTTGTTTTAAAAATATTTTTGTTTTTATTTCAAACTATTAACGGCTTCAATTTCTTTTCAATTTGTGGAAACCGTAATATGGGCAACGCCATTATTATATAAAAAAACAGCTGAAACATCGTAAGACGTCTTATACAGAGGTAGTAATGCGTTTCTAGTAGCTTTTGACATGAAAAACTTATTTTGAAAATTTTTAAAACTTATATTAGTAAGACGTAATACCAACCAACAACTTCAAGCTGCTTGGTAGTTTGGACACATCTGAAAAATGGCTTGTCTGTAGATACTTGACATGTGTAATTTCCAAAGCTTTCAAGGCTCAGGTTACGCAAATACACAGTGCTTTTGTCAGATTTTGACATCTAAAAACAAAAAAATCATTTATTAAATCATGAATTAATGTAAAATTTCAAATAAAAAGACTAACCACCATCTAATTCACAGTCGACTCTGACCCCACTGCAGACATCCCAATCACTGTGCCGATGGAAATCTTCTGTAACCAATGGAGACGCTTCAATCTGCGCTTCAGGTATCAGACCGAGAGTCAAATAGTATAGTTAATCACGCTGTAACTACCAATATGGTAAAACCTATACACACCTAATTCACTGTCAACCCGGACCATTGCCAGAAAGCCAAACTGTTAGTTGAAGCCTTCTTTAACCAATGAGAAAACTTCAATCTGCGGTTTATGTGTCCGACTGAGAGTAAAATGGAATGGTATGGTGCCTCAGGCCGTCAAAGAATCTTGCGACTTAACATGGAAAAGTAGCACTTGAATAATCATGTAGTATAACACTGTCGTAACCCTTTCGTTAGTAAAGGAAATGTAGCATCTTGCATCCCTCGCTTTTCAGCACATACTTTAAATGATGGCTGAATTTAAATAATTTTTTATTCGATTTGATTTTTGATTTTATTGTGTTTTAAGTAAAAATCGTAGAACTGAAGTCAAGCGAAAACCATGAGTGATTTACAATTGTCATCATCATCTAATCACCAGTAGTTGTAACTAAAATGATTGGACTCTTATTTTCATCTGCACTATCCATTTTCCGTGTCCCAAGACTCAATTATTTTAAATCTGGAAGTTCATTGGATAGCAAGAGAATATGAAAGTGTGTCCGGCAGTTCACAAATTAGTTAAGAAATCTCGTAGACTAAGATAAATCAGAAAGTAAGATGTTTTCATAAAATAAACTATACAGACAGAGACTTAAACAACGTATACTTACCTACGATAGAAGAAGATTTAACCGCTTTTAAAGTAGTATCGTAATTTCACAAAAGTAGAGATAGGGATTAACAGATCGTAAAAAAATCTGATATTAACGACATTCATTGATATCATAACAACACATCACACACTCCAGGGTCCCCCGTACCTACCACAACTCATGGTTTAATAGGGATAGGGCCCTGAAGAGCGCTCTGTTCTTTTTGAACCAGATCAAGGGTCTAGCAAACCCCTTGGCTCAGCACCCCCAGAGGTATCGTTTCACTTGGAGGACTTTGTGACCACGACATTTTTAACGTCCCTCAGCCACCATTAATCAAGACGGTGGACCTATGATCGGCTGGGATCGAACCCGGGTTCCTCCGGTCACGAGTCCGACGCCTTACCGATCGGGCTACCACGGCCCTTTTGATATCATCACAGCAAATGAGTACATAAACTGGAAACCATAACTTTTTTGCAACAGTAGTATTCACCAGCAGCTTTGAACTCCCTTAAGACACCTAAAGCGTCTACTGAAGCTTCAGTCGGTGGTTTGAGTGTCTGAAGTAGATTCAAATAGGCTGTGGTATTTGTATAATAATCCATGTTTAAATGTTGGAGAGGTAAATTCATTGTTTTGCCTAAGGACTTGATGTTTCATCATAGACTTTGTCTTGGGGCTTTGTTGATTTTTGGGTTACACATTTTTTTTTCTTTTATACATTTTTGTGATATGATTTCGCAAATTAGTTAAGAATCATTTCGTTAAGTAACTCCATTTTACCGTAACTTCATTTTACTGTTACTTAACGAAAAAGTAAATAAATGATAACGGTGTTAGTTAAGAACCGTTATCGTTTAAGTAACTCCATTTTACCAAAATGAATCCCTTAACGAAGAATTGTTGGACTTTTTATAAAAATGCTTTCCGTGCAAAACCCAATGCTGTTTTAAATAAAAGATCTTGTTTACACTTCTATATTATTTTAATTAGTAATTCAATTTTATTTCCTAATCGTAATTATATTGTAATCTACTTTAATTATCGAATATTCTAGTTGCACAAAAAAAATGTCAGCAACTACGCAGCTCATGTACACACTTTTTGCTCAAGTTACAATGGTTAGTGTTACAATTTGAAGAAAATAGGAATGAGGAAAATCATTTACGAAAGTGCAATTTCGTTGGAAATATGTCTCGAAAAACAAGCAAAGAAAGATTAAACTGAAAACCATAGCAGGAATAAAACTCTTTAAGGTTTTTCAATAAAAATCATTTTCTCATAAGAATCTCTCGCCAAAAAGAAAGTTCAAATAATGAAACTTGTACCTCCAGTGTCTGCCCACTTCAAGGTGCCTGAATAATCTTTTCAAACACTTTTCAGAGTTTAGATTCTCAATACCATTTTCCTCCGGTGTGTACTGCTGCACATTTCGTTCCTTGATATGAAATCAAGGTGAAAACGAAAAAAAAAAAGAATTTTATACAAAGAATAATGGAAGCGAAAGATTAAGCCTTGGAATAAAATACCGCTGGAAGAAAAAAAAAAGTGGAAAAATGTTGCGAAAAAGTTCCAAGTTGAAAATAAATAGATTGTATTGAATGGGGAATCAAAAGGAGAACGAAAAAAAAATCGCGAGATTCAATTGTTAGTTTCAGATTGCGTTGAAAAAGTTTCAGATGTTTCCTATTTTTACGGAAACGAACGAAAACTAACTAAAAACACTCAGGAATTAGAAAGAAAAATTCTGCTTTAAAAACAGAACGATCAGGAGTATTTTACAAGACTTAAGTGTTCGCCGTCGGGATTCTTTTCTGAACGGAGAAATCTTTTCTGTGAAGTGAGAGGGAGATGTTTATTTATAGGTTACAGATAGGGACTTCGAGTAATTTAAAATTAACGTAATGTTTGAAATTATTTAAAGTATCTATTGCTGATAATATTTATTGGGTGTTATTGAAATTAATACGGACTCGTTCAAAAAAATGCGTAACCTTGTTTAAACTACTCCTGTTTAAATAAGAAATAGCAAAAAAAATGAACAGCTGTTTTTACAGTATAAAACTGGCAGCCGAGGTTCCAATTTAAAACTGAAAAATGCACAGTAATAAATTGTAAAACTAGCAATTTTCCAGCTTCTTACTGTAAAGTGAGCAATTTTCCAGTTTCTTACTGTAAACTGAGCAATTTTCCAGTTTCTTACTGTAAAGTGAGCAATTTTCCAGTTTCTTACTGTAAAGTGAGCAATTTTCCAGTTTCTTACTGTAGTGAGCAATTTTACAGTTTCTTAATGTAAAGTAAACAATTTTACAGTTTCTTACTGTAAAGTGAGCAATTTTACAGTAAAGTTTAGGTGTGTATGCTATAAAAACAACAGTATAATAGTGGCAGCAGACGTTCCAGTTTAAAATTCATGGTAATAAACTGTAAACTTAGTAATTTTACAGTTTATGACTGTAAAATTAGCAATGTTACTACTTAGTACTGTAAAGTTAGCAATTTTACAGTTTATTACTGTAAAATTAGCCATTTTTAGTTTTTTACTTTAAAATTAGCTGTATTATATTGTAAAAACAACATTCATTTTTTTTAGGGAAGACTCAAGTGTTTGTCGTCGGGATTCCTTTCTGAACGGAGAAATCTTTTCTGTGAATTGAGAGGGAGATGTTTATTTACAGATTACAGAATGTACTTACATTAGGGACTGAGAGTAATTTAAAATTAACGTAATGTTTACCATTATTTTATGTATCTTTTGGCTGATAATGTTTATTGGGTGTTATTGAAATTAATACGGACTCGTTCAAAAAATGGATAATCTTGTTTAAATTACTCCTGTTTAAATAAGGGAAAACACTAGTTGGAATTTACTGGAACGTACTGACTAACCTGTTGAGATAGTAAATTTGAATTTTTTGGAGCTAAGACAATCCAGAGATATATAAGTTCAGAGTTTTACACTAAAAAAAGAGGTTTTTAACAGTACAATACAACTAACTTTATAATAACAAACTGTAAAAATTGCTAATTTTACACTCATAAACTGTAAAATTGCTGCTTTACAATAATAGACTGTAAAATTGCTAATTAATTATACAGTTTATTACCGTGCATTTTACAGATTTAAACTGGAACCTCTGCTGCCAGTAGTATACTGTTGTTTTCACAGTATAATACAGCTAATTTTGCAAAATAAACTGTAAAACTGTGGTAATAAACTGTAAAATTGCTGCTTTACAGTAAGAAACTAAAACTGCTGCTTTACAGTCTATTACTGTACATTTTACAGTTTTAAATTGGAACTTCGGCTGACAGTATAATTCTGTAAAAACAATACTTTATTTTTTACAGTGCAGTAAATCAAGTTCATGAACCACTGTTCACCGAGTCACTTTAGCTATGAGCGCCGAAACCGGTAAGTGTCGACATGCATCGGTGAAAGTCGATGTTCACATTGCAATGGCATGGCAAAAAAAAAAAACATTTTTTAATGAATCACCGAGAAGTGTTGACATTCTATTTCAATTTTTCACTGGAACAAAAAAGATTGCTGCTAGAAAACCTATAAATGGGCTTATGTCACTCCAGAAGAACCTCTTTTTTTTTACAAACTAGTAGAAGATTGCTGAAATATTTGGTTTTTCATGACTCGTTCTAGTAAAAACCATGTATTTTTAAGCTTCTCTGCAAAAAATGAATTGTTGTTTTTACAATATAATACTGGCAGCCGAGGTTCCAATTTGAAACTGTAAAATTCACAGTAATAAACTGTAAAATTAGCAATGTAGCTTGAAAAATGATAAATGAATTCATTTTTTATACCAATAGTTTAAGGAGACATAAGGCCTCCTTTTTCACTGTTATAACTTTCACGCATAAAAGTTCGCTAAAACCATTATTTTAAGAAGTACTTTGAGCGAAGTCAGAATGAGCGCTCTTAGTATGCTATTAATGCAATAAATATTACTTAAGTACAGGGAAAATGCTGTATATTTGGTTGCTTTAGTAAACAAATGACTAAATAAACAAATAAAGTAAATACATGTAAAAGTAATTAATTAGATAAATAAATATAAACGAAACAAGTAAAAAACTTGTAAGTAATGCAGTATATGAAAATTTAGGTGCAAAATTTGCTTTGAGACCCTTCATTAAAGCAGCTCACACAAGCTACCACTGCACACACGTGCTGATTTTCAAAATACTTTTTTTAAACGTTTCGTCCACTTGACTAACGTCTCTTTACTCTTTAAATCAAGAAACAATACCACAAATAGAACACTTTACTTACCTTCTAACCTAACATTACTAACCAACCCCCTTTATAACTAAATATTTTAATAAATAATCTGACTGAAATTTTGAGATTTCCTATAATCTAAAAACATCATTTTACAAATGAAATGAACTTGAATTGAAGAGGATGCAATGCACACTACATTTTTTAGCGAAAAGAAAATATCCAATCATTTTATTTCTTAAACTCAGCTGGTTTTAAAGAAATTCTCCATTACTTTCCACGCATAAGAATTCTTTTTCATAAATCTTTCCAACAAAAATCCTTTCAATTGAATTTGAAGCTCCGAATAAAACATATTTTCAATGCATTTTCTTTGTTTTCATCTAGGAATATTTTTTCAATTCTTTTGCTATTATTGCTAGAATCCTATATTTTCTCCTTTCGATTATTTTTTCTTTCGTAATCATTTTGAAGTTTTTAATAAAACAGGAGCACAAAATAGAAAGAGTTTTAACACAGGGCAGAAATTACGACTTTCCAGTAAGTAAAATTACAACCTTCCAGACTGCCGCTTTCTGCTACCTCTGTATTTGGTAACTAAAATTGGTAAATTCAATAGAGTGAAAGATACCGATATTCTTTACCTTTGAAAAAGCTTTTTTGACAGATACTTTTTTTTTTTTTTTTTTTTTTTTGAGAAACAAAATGATGATTTAGTAAAAAAATTCTTTCACTTCCACCTTGCAACAATTCAATGTTTTCTGCAATATTTTCAAAAGTTTAAGGGCATCTCGCTCCTTCTCTCCTCTTTTCTCAAATATAGAAGTAACGGAATACACCCACAGCTCGGTCATGGCATCCTGAGACTGCAGTTTCGTCCTTAGTCTGGACTCCTCAGTCAGGAATAGCCAATAACTGAGTTGAAGCCTAAGATCCTCTTATTGTAGCTAAGCTTAAATGATGGTAGCTTTTGCAGATTACCCAGCTTTTGCCTTCAAATTTCGAGTTGAGCCGCACCATGGTTCTTTTTTGGGGGGAGGGGAACTGCACCATTGTTTGCGGACGCTCGCTGGTAAGTTAAATTAATTTTATCTACCAGTTTGTTGGCAATCTTAGCTAGAATAAGAGGATCTTTGCCCCCAGCTCTGATGTATTGGCTATTCCTAACTGAGGAGTCCAGAAAAAGGACGAAACTGCAGTCTAAGGATGTCATGAACGAGCTGTGGGTGTAATTTGCTTCAGTTCTGCCTTAGCCCTGGCTTATGGGCGGTAAATCTTTGAATAGAAGTAACATTCCATTTATACTGTGCTTTAATTCAAGAAAATATTTCCCTTCCGCTTTCTTTCTCTGTCACTCTAATTTCAGGATTTTTGCCGGCAGAGCATCAAAATCAGTAAACAACTGTACTCTCTTTCTCTCAAATTTTCACGATTTTGTTTGATAGCAAAACCAGCTATCTTTACTGTACTCCCTCTCTCGTTTTAGGCCTGAAAGTGAAATTTCAGCATTTTTGTCGAAAAGGTAGATTGAGAATATTCGTTGAGAATTAATATTATTAGTTTATGGCACTCTAGTTTAAAACTTATTAGTATACTTCGTTAAAACTTGCAATTTCGTAGCAATTTTGTGTACTATTCATGTTATTTATGATTGATTTATTTATTCATTTCTTTGAGGCGTGAATAAGAAGAAAAAACCCAATTTTTAACCGACGAAAAACGGAGGAGGTTCTCTGGTCAACCGGTATATTTTTTTTTAATGTATGACCACGCATAACTTTTTACTGAATAGACCGATTTTGATATTTTTTTTTTGGAAAGAGTACACCTCCCTGGTGATCCCATAGTCCCATGATGTGGGGTTTAAGAACGGAACCCTGAAGAAATTGAGGGAAATCTTTAGAATTCTGTTCATGCGCACCCTCTTTGCGCATGAATTGAATTTAAAATTTCACGCGCACACTCCTGCGATTTGATGTTTATTAGGTCACAGAAGCTCGCCGATCGAGTAAAACGCTGGGCTCTCCTTCGCAAGAGCTTAAGTTCGATCCTAGATGGATTCGGTGGATTTTCAAGCAGCAGAAAAAAATGCACTGTCTACGTCAAATGATTATGCGGCATGTGCAAACCGCAGTTTTACTGATAGAATATATTTAGTCCCGAGTACCCCATTTTTTTAAAAAATATATTAAGGCTCCCATCACCTAAACTTTAAATTTTAAAATTAGTGATACACTAATGAATCGGCGGTAAATGGTTACTTTGCGGATTAACCTGTAGGCCAGTTTTAGCCGCATAATCGGGTGAAAAACTAGTAATTTAAAAATGTTTTAATTAAATCAGCATAGAAATAAATCCTAAGAAGAAAAAAAATGTTTTTAGTGGCAATCTCTCAAAATTTCAGACGCTTTAATAACGTGAGATGAAGCGTCACGATGGCAACATGACACTATTCCGGGTATACATTTACACTGAAAAGAATGAAATAAAAATAAAACTTCATAAAAAAAAGTAAAACCGACTTCAAAAACGCAGCTGAAAATTGAGCTAAAAAGTAAAAAATAAATTTATTCTTCGAACACCATCGATACTACTTTTAAACATCAGTTTTGAAGTCGGTGTCGAAACAGTTAATAAAATCATTCGTAACCATTATTCGGTTACGTGTTTCATAATAAAAACAACAAAAATGTTTCATTCTTAATTTCAAGTGTTTTTTGAAGGGAAAAATCAATCAAATGGTACAATCAATGGGTAAGAATGATTTTATTAACTGTTTTGACACCGACTTCAAAACTGATGTTTAAAAGTAGTATCGATGATGTTCAAAGAATAAATTTATTTTTTACTTTTTAGCGCAATTTTCAGCTGCGTTTTTGAAGTCGGTTTTACTTTTTTTTATAAAGTTTTATTTTTTATGATTTCAGTAAAATGCCTGACGTTGTTTTTAATCTTTGCGAACAATTCCAGTGAGGCACTAGTAAACAAACCTGTGTGTAATTTTTGAGCATTAGTAAAATGTAACTAGTAAAATGTAATTCTTGGCAATGAATTTGTAATAACACAACAGCAAATAATAACAGTATATCTGTATCGTTCGTGCCAGCATTTGGAACAATACGATATCGCAATAGGCGGAGAGATTTTAAGCAGAATGACGTGTATCTTCACAATGGTAGAAAACTAACAGTCGTTTACCTGTTTATTCACGTTCACGAAAAACTGCATTTATAAGTTTGATACTTAAAAAATATGTTACAACTTATATCACATATTGATCATTTACATTTAAATCAGAAATTTTGTCTTAAAACTATATACTACAAGTGAATACTTTTGCACTAAATACTGAAACTGATCTTTTTTATCTTATTTTATTTACGCGTTTTTTTAACGATCTCTGGACGTTATACCGTCCGTCAACAGCATCTAATTATCAAGCATTCCCTCGTTCGCTCTTAATACAAGTACCAAATTAGTTTCAGAGAGCCTATGATTTTCACACTCTTAAGCTATAACCCCATTTTTAGCCTACTTTCCCGTTAAAAATAAACGAAAGACGAAAAAAGTTTTAAAAGTAGCTTAATGCATCTAAAAAATATCTCCAAGTCAAAAAAATATCGCCAAGTCCGAAAAAAAAGCAAAAAAGAAATAAAAAGGTAAAATGAATATCGAAAAATTAAAAATTTGAAAGTAGGGTATTGAGATGGGGAATTTGTGTATCGGTCGGTCGGTCTGTCGGTCGGTCGGTTGGTCGGACGGTCTGTCTGTCCCCCCCCCCCCTAATAACTTTTGAATGAACATTCCGATTTTGACAAACTTTTTTTTGTTAGAAAGATCTCGGCAAGTGCAGCTCATTCCCCTATTTGATTTTTCGATGTGAACAATTTTTGGTTCAACTTTGAACCGGTCAAACAACCTGTCCCGCGATGCTAACTTTTGAGTGACCAGTCCGATTTTGACAAACTTTCTTTTTGTTCGAAAGATCTTATCAAGGATACTTCATTCCCGTATTTACATTTCCGATTTGAACATTTTTTCGTTCAACATTCGACCGTTCAAGCAACCTTTCCCCACTTAATAACTTTTGAGTGAACCGTCCGAATGGAATAAACTTTTTTTTTTTTTTGTTCGAAAGATCTCGGAGAGGTTCATTCCCATACTTCGCTTTTTGATTGGAACCAGTTTTCGTTCAATATTGAACTGTTCAGAAGAAAAATTTAACATTAGCGCCTACGGGGAATTTAAGTTGAATGTTGATCCTGAACTTAAAGTCAGATTTCCTTCAAATTAACTTTGTAAGAGAATGGTTTTGATAAATAATGTTTGTAAAGTATTTTTCTGAATAATCTTCTGTGAGGACTCTGATTCCAACTCCGACTCCGCAAACATGGCGGAAATGCAGGCTCAGAAAAAAAATGACTGACTGTGCAGACGATTTTTTGTTTATTTATTCATTTGTTTTATTTTATTTATTATTGTTATTTTTCTTCTTTTTTTTTGGCAGACGATTTTTTTTGTAACAAAAATTTTTCATTCACGAGGGCATTTTATTCTTTATTTATATTTAACAACTGGCAACGGATTAAAAGTGAAATTCGGGACATTTTATTAACGGACGAGTTTTTTTTTCTTTTTGTTTCTTTGTTTGATAAAATGTGTTTTGATGCTCTTTGTATTTTTTATTTATTTATTTATTTTTAAACAGTTGAGGATTTTTTCTATGGAAGAACTGTAACAGTTAGGTTCTTTAAAAGGTGCGACAAAACTTTATTTATTCGTTTATTTACTTTTTACGTGCCTATTTCATCTGATGAGAGGGGTATATTTTGCTTTTAGAAATCAGCTTTAGGTGCTAAAAAGGTATGTTTGACATAATTTTCAGTCTCAGATAATCAAGAGAATAATGATCAGATGCTAGAATGCCGATGTCGATGCACGGGAAAGTAGGCTCGTTTAGTTCTTGACAGAACTTCTTGTTAAGGACTCATTTACTACACTCGAAACATTCCAAAACATAACTCATTATTTCCGGATAATTTTCATAGAATTTAAGGGTTTTCATTATTTTCCTGGGAACATCAAGTATCGTAGCCACAGGCTCGTCATATCGGGTTTCGTGGGGGTCAATTGCCCCCCACCTGACTTTGGAAAATCAATGCATTTACATGTAAGTAGGCGTGGTTTTTGCCATTTTTGGCAAAATTTACATTGTTTATACACATTTTGCCCCCCCCCCTCCCCTGGAAAAATTCGAAATGACGGTCCTGCTTCTTTGTTTGTTTCTTGAATTGCTGTACACTGCAAAAAATGAGCTGTTGGTTTCACAATATAATACTGGCAGCAGGAGTTCCAATTTAACACTATAAAATGCGCAGTAATAAAATGTAAAACCAGCAATTTTACAGCTTCTTACTGTAAAATTCGCAATTTTACAGTTTATTTCCGGAAAATTTAACTGTACTTTAATGTAAAACTAACAGTAAAATACTGGCATCAGATGTTCTAGGTTAAAACTGTAACATGCGCGGTAATAAACTGTTAAATTAGCAATTTTGCGGTTTGTTACTATAAAATTAGAAATTGTTACAGTTAATTATGATAAAATTAGCTATATTATACTGTAAAAACAACATTAATTTTTTACAGTGTATGCTTATAAATGCAGATTTCTCACTGTTGCGAAAAATATGTTTAGCTACCAGTTTCTAAATGTACGCAGCTTTTAATGAAGTGTTTCCATCGGTGCAATTACGGCCAGTCCAAATTAGCTGAGCCCCTAATGAGGGAGAAATGTATCCTCTGGACACGACAGTGTTGCTGGAATTGCAGCAAATAAGTTGTTAGATATTTGCTTGCAAATCTGCATTAGCTATGGCCACATTTGATAAAATGCTTTAGTATTTAAGGACTTCAACGGTGACTCAGGATGGTGCAAAGCCCTTACGAGGAACGTATATAAGTTTTCTTGGAAGGTGACTGATTTAGTCCTAAAACGTGAGTTGATTTTATGGATAAGTTTTTTGCATTATTTAAGGAGATTCTAGATTAATTTCAGGGGGTTACTGACCTTTAACAGGAAACGTCTCTCTTTTTTGCTACATATGTTACTGACCCAACAACCCATCAGCTTCCCAATATTTTCCAGGAACGTCTCTGATTTTTTTTACAGTGCAGAAATCACACAAAAACTATTTTTTAGCTTATTAATTATGAATGCATTCCAAAGCAAACTGATCTTTCTGGTATACTGGGAAGACAAAATGAGGAGTACCTTAAGTCTGGGTAAACCCCAGCCTCTTGGAACAAATTTGGTTCTGATTTTATACGGGAAGGAGGGAGTGCTTAGTAAGTAAAAGGTATTGTTACCTGACTGCATATTAGCCATGAAATTTGGAAAAATTTTAAGCAAAAATATAAATGATCAGTACGCTTATTCAATACAAAAGCATTCAAGTGTAGTAGCTATGATGGCTCGAAGGAAGTATGCGTTTATTGCAAATGAAGGAGCAAGTGGATAAAGGTGATATGCGATATTTTTTTAAAACTTCTAGAAAAACCTTTCGAGAAAATGTGTTATTTCTTTTAAATGGATTTTTCTCAACGGGTAAAGCGGAGTCATATTCTTAGTTACCAACCGTTTCTGTGGCTAAGGGAACATGATACTGATGGATTTATCTCCTTCATTCATGGTAAAAAGTTTCAGAAATTGTCACATATCACCTTTATCCACTTCAATGCCCCTTCAAATGTCTTTATAAATGAAGAGATCGAACACTTAATAAAGTTGTAGTAAAATTGTCAGGTATTTTTACGATAGAAAGTTGTATGAGTAAAACATACTTACATCAACATCGATTCCGACTTGTGGGAATACTTTTAGCGGGGGATCCGAAGCCGGTACGTATCTGAAAAACTCGCCCATGTTCTTGTACCACTTCACGGCGTACAGGGTTTCGTTGCCCAGCTCATAGCCGCAGCGCAGCAGTACGTTGTCCCCCGTGACCACAGGCGTTGGTATGTGAAGCATGTTGATTCTAAGCGGCAAATGAATTTTAGACCCTGGAAAAATAAGACAACTTTTTCAGAGATGTGTTTTTCAATGCCTCTACGAGGATATTTCGATCATTGAAAACTAAAAATTCGTCTCCAAATTGTAGACAGACATAACTCAACATTTTGTAGTGAAAAAAAAGAAGAAGAAAAGAAGGATTTTTTTTTTTTTTTTTTTTTTTTTTTTTTTTTTTTTTTTTTTTTTTTTTTGCCGTATGCCAGCCAGGCTGGCAATTTGGGGTGCGCTGCTTCACTTTTCCAACTGTACCGTAATTTGGTGTGAAGTCCGACTTCCCCAGTGCACGCATGCCATAGGTACCCGTTTATTGGGTAGGCAACCTTTCACAGCACAACAACACATTCATACAAAGGAAGGACAAGGACAGGAGAGAGAAAGCACATTCATGCCCAAGCCGGGATTCGAACCCGGGACCACTCCATCAGTGACACACTGCTCTGACCACTAGACAAGGTGGCCGGCAAAAGAAGCCGTCTGGGTATAAAGTAAATTGGAATTTTAAAGACATTACACGTGAATGCATTGTTATTATTTTAAATACAAGGAGTCAAGCATTCCAATTAATAAACGGTTTTCTTTACATTAATATTTTATCAATTTTGTAGTTACGTAAAATTATGTTTTAATGCGCTGTAAAAAATGAATGCTGTTTTTATTGTATAATACAGTTACTTTTATGGTAATAAATAGTAAAAATTGATAATTTTACAGTAATAAACTGTTAAATTGCTACTTTTACTGTACTAAACTGAAAAATTGCCAATTTTACAGTAATGAACTGTAAAATTGCTAATTTAATTGTTTATTACCGTGTATTTTACAGTTTTAAACTGGAACCTCTGCTGCCAAAATTATACTGTTGTTTTTACAGTACAATACACATAGATTATACGGCAATAAACTAAATTACTAATAGGGATGCTACGATAAGCAAAT
This sequence comes from Uloborus plumipes, assembly GCA_038373865.1. Lineage (NCBI taxonomy): Eukaryota > Metazoa > Arthropoda > Arachnida > Araneae > Uloboridae > Uloborus > Uloborus plumipes. The sequence goes on from JAXGGA010004854.1 coordinate 24,222, forward strand.
TGGCAGATTACCGATTACGATTAATCAGTTGTTGATAATCGGCCGATTAATGGTAGGAATGATTGTTTTTAATACTACCATTTCACAATCACTGTTTTTTCTCTCTTATACAGTTCCGAGTTTAGAAATAGTAAGTAATTTATTTCTGAGAAGATATTTTCTTAATTTTCACAAAATAATTTCAGCATTTTATTACATTTCTTAGAACCGATCTATATATTATTGTCAGTAATATTACATCAATACATTGTTAATTATATTAATTGGACATAAAAATTTTAAAAAATGGGGGAGGGTCTGTGGTAAGCACTCCACAATTTAGGAGTACTTTTAATTTTCAATTTTAATTATCAGTAGCAATTTAATTCAAGACTTTTATTCTTTGAAAATTAGAGGTTACCTAACTAAGGAGAAAACTATCGCACATGAAAAATGTTGCAACACTGTCTATGTGTATATTTATTCAAAGCAGGAGAATAAATTTATTAAAAACTTAATATCAACTATGAAGATTATTATTACTGTCAATAAAATCAAACACATAGTTTCTTAGTGAAGGTACACTTTAAAAAATAACATTTAAAAAAAAAATTTTTGAGCCGATTAATCGGACCAATTTTGCAGATTATTAATAATCGGCAAAGTGGCCGATTATGGCCGATTAATCGGTGCATCCCTAATTGCTAACTTTACAGTAAGAAACTAAAATTGCTAGTTTTACAGTTTATTACTGTGCATTTTATAGTTTTAAATTGGAACCTAGGCTGCCAGTATTATACTGTAAAAACAACAGTTCAGTTTTTTCAGAATGAATAAGCAAGAATAGAAGGATAAAAAAAGAATATTCTTTTAAGTATTTGCTCAGTTTGTACTGAAACAAGTGTTCTAATAAAAGGAATGACAATGATAAGTATTTGCTGAAGAGTTTTTAATACAATTTTTGAACTCTTTTAAATGTTGTTTATGTAATAGCTTCAATCTATAAACACACTTGAGGAATAACCTTGCTGAATGTTGTTTCAAAAGAAGAGTCTTTCAGTTATCTTTTTTAGCATTTTATGATTTTGTTGAACAGTATTATATGTGCTCTACACTTAGAACTAAAACTCGAACTGTTCTGTGAATATTTTCCTTTGTAGCTAAAACAGAAATGAAATGCACTTAAGTTAACCACTTACAAGTTTTGTATGTTATTAAATCAGAAAGAAAGAGTTGAAATTACGCTTCATTGTTTTCTGAAGAATACTGTAACAATAGGATGAATGCATTTTTCTTCAAGATTCAATACGAAGATCTGCAAACATAGTTTGTTTTCGTCGCATATTTACATTAGAAACACTTGATCTGACGGGATGTATTTTTTTTTTTTTTCTTTCAATTTGAGCAGAGATAGATTTTTTTCCCTTTGTGAATTATGTCGTTTGTTGAAATAAGATACAATTAGGAATATCAATATAAAAATCAAGCTTTTTTTTTCACACGTTATGCTTAGATATTTATGAAGTGGAGATAAGTATGTTTTACTTTTATTTGTTTCTTAAATGTGTTTATGTTTTAAGAGATGCAAAACTTTGTTGAAAAAAAAGGGAAAAAGAATTAGTAATATTCATAAGAACAACTAGAGTCGCAATATTTCGCAGAGTATTTTTTGAATATGTCTTTTAGCATTTGTGAGTACATCCTTCCCTCCTTCCCTCCCCCCCCCCCCTAAGAAGCGTCATAGAATATTTTATCTCTAAAAAGAAAACCTAAACCTTTCGGTAATAATCGCTCCTGAATAATAAAATAACAAGTACAAGAAATAAATTAAGGTATATAAATTTAAAGAACGTTTAAAACCTTAAAAGCTTAGAATATATGTGCTTGCCATCAGTGAGTTCTCAACAAATCATTAGTTTGGGGGGGAAGCAAAAACATGGCAGCATGTATAAAAAAATTATTTTTAATCGTAAAAAAACATTTTTAAACATTAAAAGAATTTCGCAATACCAAATTCTAAGTAAATACAATAATGATAAATATTTACAGAGCACGCTTTTAAATTGGATGGTAATTAACTTTTATCAAACTAATTTCATATATCGTCGCCCCCATGCTAAACTAACGAATGTGAAAATCGGCACTTTTCAGGAGAACTAAAACACTGCATATAACTTTCTCCCGCCTGGTGTATTTGGTTATTTTAACTTTTTAAAACTTTTATAGACATCTTTAAGGTGTCAAAAGTATCATTCGAAGGTATCATTTTAGTTTTAATTATTTGCAAAATTTGAACTGAAAAACGAACTTGAAAAACGCGATTTTTTCACATGCGTTAGTTTAGCATGGTGCCGACGAACTATGTTTTAATTATCAGATTAAAACGACCATTACCTTCTTAATTAATATATCTTATAGAACCAAAACATTCAGACTTTAAACATGAGACGTTTTTCACTTTGTAAAGCGAAGGGTTAAATTTTTTAAGAACTAGTTATGCAGTATATTTTTGTACAAGGTATTTTTTTTTTATTTTTGTTTTTTTTTTTTATTTTTTTTTTTTGTTTTTTTTTTTTTTTTTTTAAGTCGCTCCCATCATGTTTCCCACAGTGGTACAAATGTGGACTAAAAAAACTTTTATATTATAAGCCAATAATAGCTGCGGACGAATTCTGTGGTAGTGCTATCTTTCCGCCTATGTTTCTTTCTTTTTAAAATAAGTGTTAAAGAGCAAGAATCTGAGAAAAACACTGTCACGACCTAAGCATTATGAGGTGATTCATGACCTCTCAGATTTTCTCCCAAAAATTACCAAATGTTTATTATCTTATTGAAAGACCAAATCCAGAATGTTTTGCTCTAAAGTTGAGTTGTTTAGTTTTTATGGATCCCTAAAGTTGAAGGTGCGGCATCAAAAATTAAGCGGATTTTCAAGACATGGAAGTTGCTGTGAGCCAAAACTCTTACCAGGAACTGTTTAACTCCAATTTTCTTTTTGTATATGGAATATAGAAGGTTGAAACTTTACAAAATGAATGTTAAATTTGTGGTAAGTTGTTGCCGTAAGGTCAGTGAAGGCCCTCAAAACAAGGCATTTTTGACGTTTTTTAGCGTTTTTGAGGTCCAAAAACAGCTTGTACATTTCAGTTGGCACGGCAAAAGTAGTGTCGTTTGAAAGACCAGTGTAAGCACTTTAAAATAATGTATAAATAACCGAGGAAAGTTCAACGTGCTTTTAGTTGCGTAAGGCCGAAATATGAAAAATGTCATATTTTACCGATATTCAAACGGTCATAACTTCCTCTGCCAACAACATATTGAAATATTTTTTTTGCCAATGTCATACTCTATTCTTTGTCTTAACAGAACAGTTGAGTCCTTTGAGGCGAAATGTAAAAAATTTTTTTACAAAAAATGCACAGAAAAAAATAAATTTTTTGTAAAAAAATTTTTCACATTTCGCCTCAAAGGACTCAACTGTTCTGTTAAGACAAAGAATAGAGTATGACATTGGCAAAAAAAATATTTCAATATGTTGTTGGCAGAGGAAGTTATGACCGTTTGAATATCGGTAAAATATGACATTTTTCATATTTCGGCCTTACGCAACTAAAAGCACGTTGAACTTTCCTCGGTTATTTATACATTATTTTAAAGTGCTTACACTGGTCTTTCAAACGACACTACTTTTGCCGTGCCAACTGAAATGTACAAGCTGTTTTTGGACCTCAAAAACGCTAAAAAACGTCAAAAATGCCTTGTTTTGAGGGCCTTCACTGACCTTACGGCAACAACTTACCACAAATTTAACATTCATTTTGTAAAGTTTCAACCTTCTATATTCCATATACAAAAAGAAAATTGGAGTTAAACAGTTCCTGGTAAGAGTTTTGGCTCACAGCAACTTCCATGTCTTGAAAATCCGCTTAATTTTTGATGCCGCACCTTCACTTTTAGGGGTCCATAAAAACTAAACAACTCAACTTTAGAGCAAAACATTCTGGATTTGGTCTTTCAATAAGATAATAAACATTTGGTAATTTTTTGGAAAAAATCTGAGAGGTCATGAATCACAGGCGTGACACTCTCTCAGATTCTTGCTCTTAACATCAAAACATTTTGCGCTTCAGTAACACCAATTATTTTTTCTTCAAAGTCAATCGGAAAAGATTTAAGACTTATTGCAAAAACATGTAACATTTTTAAAAATTAAAAGACAAACGTTTCAACCCATGCTAAAATAAGGAATTAGAAAATGAGTTTACTTTATTACAAAAATACTTTCAGCATAAAGTAAAAGTCCAAGTTTCACATACTTGGTAGTGGTTGGTTTTAGAAAATAACAATGGCACCACAGTCATTCCAAAAGTTAAGTTAAAGTAAAAATTCCACAACTAAATTAAGCCATGACAACCCATTGAAAGTACCATTCGGGTCATTCCACGTCAAGTGATCCAAAATCTGAGAAAATTTTACCTTACATTTTTGTATTTCTTTCAAATTTGGCTCATCAATTGTACCCCTTGAGGTAATTAAAAGTCTCAATTTTTAGATTTTTATCTCTATTATTTTTTCATTTATGAGACTTTGAACTTTGGAAAAACCCTCGTTTTTCCATGGATAAGGGAACATAAAAGGGACCATAACTCGGCACCAAATATAGATAGAACGATTTGGTAAATGGCATTTTAAAGTACGTTAGTTGCCGCTTAATCTGATATGCAACATGACTAATTTGATAAAAATTTTCTTTTTCAAAAAATGAAATTTAAATTTCAAATTTAAATTTCTCGAAAAACATATAATGAATTTTTTTAAAAAATTCTCAAAAATTCTTGTGTATTTTATCTATGTTTGTACAAATTTTTAGATTGGGATCTCAATGGGATCATATTTTTTTGAATTTTTGAATAAAACTGTATAGGAAAAAAATGATATTTTTTAGATTCTATTTATTTAAATACTAAGTTGTCTTGCTTGTGATGGTCTAAAAAGTAGTAAATAAACATGAATATGTTTAAAGTGAGCAGGCATGAGCTTATAGATTTGTCAGGTTCATCCTCCCCTCCTTCCCCCGCACAACCACTCTTTTTTATTTCAAAACTGTTCAAAATGTTTAAAAAAAAACTCTTTGATACAAAATGAATAGTAAACTTATTTAAAATTGGTAAATGGGTTTCCTTATAACTAGACGAAGTATCCCCACCCCACCCAAATATACCTTTCACACTATACTAATATGACGTCCAACCTCGGGATTGAATTGCGGATTATTTTCATCCTAGGTATATATATTGTTTTTCAGACGAAGTGTTTCTTTTCGATCCGAACTTCAAAGTGTACTTCCATTCAATATCTTTATGATTCATTTCATGCTAGCTCACTTACCTAAAGTAAAAATAATAGTCAATTCAATCCCCAGGTTAGATGTCATAGTAGTACAGCGTTAATGGTATATTTGGGTGGAGGAGGGGATACTTCTTCTAGTTATAAGGAAACCCATTTACCAACTTTAAATAAGTTTACTATACATTTTGTATCAAAGAGTTTTTTTAACGTTTTGAACAGTTTTGAATTAAAAAAGAGTGGTTGTGCGGGGGAGGGAATGATGCTGGATTACCGAGAGAAAAATATGAAATTCTTTGTTATTTTCGAAACGATTTTAAAAGTAAACAATTTATATGCTACTAAAATGTTCAATGTAGATAAAGCCGGTTTTTTCACTGTTCAAAAGCCCCAAAATATATTGACGTATAGAGGTAAACACCAGGTTGGAGCAGTAATGGGTGATGAACGTGGTAGAAACATACTGGTTATTTGCTGCATGAGTGCAACAGAATTGCAAGCTCCCCATGCTTAATTTCAAAAAATTACGTTCCATGTTCGGACTTATCGTAAAAGCTTCCCTGGGAAGCAATATGCTTGTTCAAAAAAAAAAAAAGGTTGGATTACAAACGATAATTCACACAATTGATACAACTTTCACCAAAACAGTTAAGCCAAGAAATGTAAAAAGAATATCTTCTATTAATGGATAGGCACAGCACTTACATAAAGAACATTGATGCAATACACTTGGCTAACGAGCACGATATAATAATGCTTTCTCTTTAAGCCCATCATGCACGTAGATGTGGTCTTTATTCAGTCTCTGTCCACATATTTTAATCGAGCATGTGATACATGGATGCGAGAATATTTAATGAGATCCCTTATCTAATATCGTATAGGAGAACTTTTTCAACTCTTATGAGTTGATTCTAAAGAACAGGAGTTTGGCGTGTTAATTGACAAGTATTTAATGACATTGACTTGGCTGCAGCAGAATTAGAGGCACAAGTAGTCCAGATAAAACTAGTCGAAGTGAACAGGTTACATGTTCAACTGCCCCGTCATTTCAAGTTTTTCTAGGGCAAGGGTAAAAACACAATGCAATTTCACCAAAAAACAACAAAACCCCAGCCTACTTATATGCAAATACATTGATTTCCCCAATTCAAGAGAAGGGGGGGGCAATTGACTCCATCCCTTGCCCCCCCCCCCCCCTAAATGACGGATCTGATGCTCGGTGTAACTTGTACACCATGTAGAAGAGCTAGAAACGACTTAAATTAGTACAAGTTCTGCAGAATCGGCAGATAGTTCTCATCAAAACATGTCAACTCTAACTGATTTTGTAAAGCCAGCTCCCATATTACCTTTGCCTAAAAAAATAGAAGGAACAAAAAGGAAGGCTATCTCAGCAATCATTCTAACAGCCGTATAAAAGAGGCATAGAGCAGAAAAAGTCACACAAGAAAAAGCAAGAAACTGCACAAAACAATTGTTATTGCAATATTTGTCATAGAGATGAAGCGCAAAACATGATTAAGTGTATGAAATGCCATAGGCGAGTTTATCAACACTGCCTAAGTGAGGCCCAAGCAAAAGAAAATCTATTGCAAATCCTGGAAAAAAGTTGTATTGTTCAAACATAAATTATTCTACGATTTCCTAGTACGGTCCAATTTAGGAAGCGCATGGTTCAATTTAGGCGCACATATTCCTATATTGGACTTTTGCAACTTTTTATAAGATAATTTTTTAAAAAATAATTTTCATATTTTCAGAAAATATAAGCTCCTAGGGTGGTTCCTGATTAAATTTAGCTTACGATGACCTATTTTGCATCTCTGTTTTGCTTCACATTGAGCGACACAGACCTCCTGTTCTTAGGGGGTCCAATATAGGCGGTTTTCCCCCTACACAAGAATTTTGAGAATTTTTTGAAAAAAATTCATTATATGTTTTTCGAGAAATTTAAATTTGAAATTTAAATTTCATTTTTTGAAAAAGAAAATTTCTATCAAATTGGCCATGTTGCATATCAAATTAAGCGGCAACTAACGTACTTTAAAATGCCATTTACCAAATTGTTCTATCTATATTTGGTGCCGAGTTATGGTCCCTTTTATCTTCCCTTATCCATGGAAAAACGAGGGTTTTTCCAAAGTTCAAAGTCTCATAAATGAAAAAATAATGGAGATAAAAATCTAAAAATTGAGACTTTTGATTAAGTCAAGGGGTACAACTGATGAGCCAAATTTGAAAGAAATACAAAAATGTAAGGTAAAAAACGTTGGATCACTTGACATGGAATGGCCCATTCGAATTTAAAATATTTCGTCCAATAAGTAGAACATGCTTATACATTATATTAGATGTTCTATTAAAATGTGAAATAACGAATAAATAACTACATTACATAACATTTTATCCGGGAACCACCAAACCGGGAAACCAGAAAACCGGCAACTTTTTTCCGATTTTAACGCTAGTTTCTAAAATATGCATTTCGTCAATTTTTGAAAAAGGAAACTTTTTTTTCGTTGAACTACCGAAAGGAATATTGATGGGTTCTTAATAATTATACTCGCATATAGCTCCAGAAATTTCGCTAATTTTCCGGATAGTTGATCAAAGAATCTAGCGATCGTTAAACGTAAGAGGGTGAATAAGGCTACAAGAGCTTTAAAAAAATTTCTATTGATATTAATACAATGCAAAAGCAACAATTACCAATAACTACCTTATTTGCAAAAACAAAACCTTTACAAAATATTTTTAAAAAACGCTTTCACAGTAACGAATTTATTTCATTCACTTGTTCAAAAATCGCACGTTAATGTTCAAAAACTTGGTTCTTGCCCTTCTCTTAATTTTCTTTTTATTTAAAGCACTATTGAAAAGTTTGGCACACTTTATTTTCTTTTGAAGTTTAGAGTCTAATGTCTTCTGAACAACTAAAGAAAGTTTTATGCTTTTAAATTATTTTTTCCTTAGTATTGTATTAACTTCGATCTTTCTAAACATTTCTGGACCGTTTTATTATTCTAAGATGCATTATTATTTATTATAGTAACTTGGGTTTAATAAACAATTGAAAAATATCGCTTCTTAGCGATCTAGAAATCAGGGAAATTCAGATATCTGGAATAGCGATGGTCCTGAACATCCTGGATAATTGGTTCTTTACTATAAATTAAACAACATTTTATACAACTCCCTTATTTCTCACCAATCTAGCTGAGTCATCACTTAGCCATAAACCAAGTCAGATGAACTAATTTTACAGACAGTATAACCTCGAATAACTGAAGTAATAGGGTTCCTTCGAAAAATCGAAAATTCCGGATAAAAGAGGTACTAAAAACTGGCTATCAGGCGGCAACAGAAACTAAAACTCTTGTTTTAAACATGCTCATATTTAGAAAATGACTTTTACACTTACTGTTTTTAACTGTACTATAGCAATTTTCACAGTAAATTGCACAATAGTCAAGAACTGCAAACTAGATTTAGTAAGACATAATATAATAGACTTTAGTCTTTAGTCGTGGTTAAAAATACAATCATCTGTTTTTATTCCTTAACTTAAACTTTGTAATTTAAGTATACCTCGAATAAAACAAATTGCCTAATAAAACAAAATTTACACTCACCTTAATTTTTGCTTTCGAATTTAATGTCATTCAAAATATTAGAATCATTTGAGGGTTAAAAAAATTTACTTCTGGGTTTAGGGAAATAAGGGTTGATGATTAATATTCACAGATAGTTTATGTTTGCAGTGTAAATGACTTCCCCCATTAACCTTAAAGTGTATTTTTTTACTTACCAAAATAATAACAATAAATAAATACAATTAACTGAGCTTCAGTTAACCGAATTCTGCTTGGAGAGCTTCCGATTAAAAGACATTCGAGAGATCGATCTTTTGCTGTATATAACCGAACAATTTCCTTCCAAAATCCTTTCAATTTCACGAGATTCTGAAAGTATCCAATATTTTTAAAACATTTCCTCTCGTGCATTTAAATGCCGCAAAGCGATTGTTCATGTAAAAATCTTTCAGGGATTTTTATCTCGAAAACTTTGCTCGAACTGGAATAAAATATCCGCTTTCTTTCTAATTTAATACAATTTATTCTTCTCACACAACTGAAGTGAAGAGGTTTTCTAAAACTCCTCTCAACCATAAAGCACTTAAGAAGTGTAAATCAAAAAATAAGGTCCCAGTGATTAGTACTTTTAACTTGTGAAACTCGAGCAGAGGAAAAGCAGAAAAAAGTGTAAAGCTTGGGGAAAGAACGCCGGGCACTTCACACTGCCAACTAAAGTCATACGTGACGTCCAATTTAATGGCTGAAGTATTTCATAATTACGGATAATAGGCACTTGCAAGTTGAGTTCATTTATCAAAGGCTTTTTTCTTGACCTCAATCTTTGCATCTACCAGGTAGCATTTTGAATAACACAAGTACAGAGATTTTATTTTAAATGAGTATTTATGTCTCAGCAAAACAGCAATTCAATGGCTTTGAGCACACATAATAATTGATTTAAAATTTGAAAATTTTATTGATTTCATCTTTTAACTCATACACTTTTTTTAATGTTCACTGGCTCTTTTCAAATTAATAGTAATGACACGTTATTGTTTATAGCCTTCTTTCTAGTAAAAGCAATAAAAATGAATCAAAACATGAAAAAAGGATTAATGCATCTTAACATTATCGCTTAAACAAAATGAAAATCGTAAAGGACTCCATAAATGATGTTACTTTTTTATTCAACTTCCCCCTCCCCTCTTTCTCTTTATAACAAAGAGTTTCACATTTCACCTTACACCCCCACCCCCCACATGTCAGTCGCTAAAGTCTCTGACCAATTTCTGATAAAAGAGGTAAAGCCAGACTCTTAAAAGCTTGATGTGTGTAGGATAATTCCTTCTTTTTCCCCAACTGCGTAGAAATTTTAGCAATTACCTGCTTGATAAAGTCTATGAAATTTTATCAAAACGTTCAATATTGTTATTGCCATTTTTATCTGAAATAAATATATAGTTTGTCACGCATAATATATTTTTTAATGTTTGGTGTATTATAAAGTAACTACTTATTGCTTATATTTATTTTATTTGAAATATGCTACTAGAAAACTTTGTGCTGCTGTGTTTGCTTGAATTAATTTTGTTATAAGCATAAAAAGCAGCATTTGGTCCAAACTCCAAAACAATTGTGGAAAATCAACAAATTGTCCAAAATTTCGAACTTTGTATGTGTACTTCGTTCCACCCCCAAGAGTATCTTTTTCGCACAATCCATCATTTAAATTAGCAAAAAAAATATTTTTTTCGGCCACCCCTACAGTCCAATATGGCATTTACCATGTCCGCATAAAGTTGAAAGGTTTTTCCTTCCCGACTAATTTCTTAAATCATGGCAAGGTGCTGTATTCAAGCTCTAAAACTGAAAAATATTAAACATCAACTAAATTTATTCAAACAAAAGGTAAATTAAAAATTAAATGTTGACACTCAAGAAATTTCTTGCAATCTTAATTTGCAACTCCAGAACTCGAATACGCTACCTTGCGGTGATTTACAAAACTCCTTCTAAAGATAAAACATTGCATTCCACATGAGTGGCAGCAACAGAATGTTTTCTTTTTGCTTCACTGAGAGTATGGATAAAATTCCGAGTAAGGTCCATTGTGGAGTGCCATTTGGATTTTAGTAACAAGTAAGGGTCGTTACTTTAAAAATTCTTTTTTTTTACAATACGGTCAGACTTATTAACGATCAAATTCTTCCTAGAACTTTTCGCTAAAATTTTACATTTAAAAATTTGATGCAATCTAGAAGCTTCTAGTTGTTGATGTACATTTGTTATAGATTTTGACTTGAAAAATATTTCTATCATTTAAAATATCCGCGCGAAATTTCAAATGATATTCTAAATTTTTATTAAGCCTTTTTACTTACAGATTTGTTACAGAACAGTTCATTTTTATCGTTTTACAAAGTACTAACAGAGTGCATTACTGATCACGAATTTCTACAGTAGTTTTCCGAGCAATTACATTTTACATCTGCCAAAATTTTAAAACATCGTTCGTAGCATATTTTGATTGTTTTAAAGAAAGAAGGGGGGGGGGACGCGAAAAAAAAATGAGATACTCTTTGATTTGCATTAATTTCTAACGTTTAGTAATACTTTTTGATTTTTCATCAAATTTTGTATGGACCAGAATATTTGCAAGAATTAACAAATCCATTTCAAAAGAATAAAGAACAAAAAAAAATTGCATACGAGCAAAAACTACTGTCATTCATTAAGCTTAAAAGCAATTTATGCGTTACTGTACATGCCTTTGTTTCACCTTTCACAAACAGTTGCCGCAGCGCCCCCTATAGTTCGTTGTAGTTGCGAATTGGAAGGTTTTAACTCCAAAAAAAAATTTACAGACTATAATAAAAAAACTAATTCCTCTTTTAATATGCATGTTAAAAATAACATTCATATCTCCAAAATCTCGTAACTATAGCAAACATTCTTTCCTCATACCTAATCTTTTTTGAGGTAACGTAATCGCTTTTGCTTACGTCACACATGATTGACGGGTGCCATCTCGTCATTAAAGCACTATATTTAGTTTAAATTTTATTACATATTGTTTAATATTTCAACAACATGTCTTCATGCGAAGAAAAACAATATTCTCAAGTTTCAAACCTCATCAAGGATTCTTATCCCTCCCTAAGAAAAGTTTTGCCCAAATAATAACGACATGAATACTTTCTTAATAGCTTATGCTTTAAACTTCTAAATCAGCCATTTCCAAAATGGGACTTAAATATTAGCTACTAAACTAGTTACGTGCTGTAACTTGGGGCGATTACGGTAGCCCTTAATTAGAGATAATAGGTACGGACAAGCCTGACATTTATGGAAATAAAAGTTTCCTACCTTTCCTGACTGCTTAAATAAAATATTGATTTCTAACATTCAGACACTCCTTATGATTTCTCAAGAGACTATTTATTAGTAGTAAGAAATTATGCTTCGGGGAATTAAGATAATCGTTTCTTGGCGGAATAATCATTCGTTTCAGAAGTCGTTTAAGCTTGACTTTCGTGTTTTCTTTCTTTGAACTAGAGGAATAATCCATTCTTGTAAAACGGTTTTTTTTAAAGAAGCCTATGTTTTCGCCCCACCTCGTGTTGCTTTCTTACTATGCTCTCATATGGTTTCCTGAAAACTTTATGCTTTATTCAATAAGCAAATCATAGATCCTTTAAAAAGGGAAGGAGTTTTTATTGTAAAAAGATTAAAATTAGAGGCTGTTCATAAATGACGATATACTTTTTTTCAGCATTTAATCCTTTCCCTTTCCCATATTAGAAAAAAAAGGAGTCAACATGGAGACGATGTGAGAGCAATTTTTCACCATTTTCAAAAGTCTTTGTTAATGTTGGTTACAGAAATTTCACAAAATTATTGGGTAGTTTAAACTCGCAGATTGCCTGGAAAGAGTTTACCAGTCATGTGACTTACTATTTCACTTCTTAAGGTTACCAATGCGCAATCCACTTATACATCAAAGTTAAGTCCATAAAAACGATAGCACTGATGTAACGAGTACCATGCGTAACGAATAAATCTTGTGTAACGAGAGCTGGTGGCTCAAAGAAGAATTAATATCCCACTCTCCGCACTCTTCCCCTGTTTGTTTGCCATAGTTACGGCGCTATGGACTTTTTTCCCACTTAGCTTTTACAACAATGGTTCAATGCAAACGGTAAAAATGGCTTTGTGAGTAAACTATAATTCTATTGAAAAATCAACGCTAAAAAAGCACAACTTTTTTTTAGAAATTTTTGCTTTATTAATGTATGACTAGATTTGTTAGAAAACGTTGAGAAATAACTGAGCCATGAGGATATAAATAAAAGCGTAAGCCTAATTCGATAAACATAAAATAAATGAAATGCCTCAACAGCAGGGCATAAAAAAAAGAGTGGAGCTGTTTTGTTTCGTACTGTTTCCATGGATACGACGCAAAATTTCTTAACTTGATACGTCTATTTTAAAGTAACCGAGTTTGGTACACATATGAAAATGAAAAAAACTTAATAGAAGTCTCTACGCATTGCTGTCAAAAAATTTAGTGTCATACATACCCATAATTGGAAGAGACGTTACAAATAGAATGAAAAGATTTTCAAGAATGGAAGCAGTGAAAGGAGGCTCCGTAATCATTTCTTGCGTTGTTGAACCATGAGCGTATTCTTCACTTCTGTTCGTTAGAGCTTCATTTCGTGATGATGCAGAAGATTAGTCTGTTCTGCAATAAGAGGGAAAATATTTAGAACATGATTGGCAACATATACCCTAACATACAATAAATACACTTATAGTGAATATTATTTTCAATAAATTGAGCTTCTGAAACGTAAAAAGGAGGGAAGACGGTCTTTTCTCCCTTGTGCTCTTGTAACCAACTGTACAATCAATAAACTGTGCTGTTGTTTTTATTTCTATAAGTGTATGATAAAGCAACTACAATTGTTTAGGCCAAATTAATACTGTACATTTCATAATTTTCACTATATTTTTCTTCGAAAGAAAGTAAAGAAGGCTACACTGCGATGCAAAAGTTTAGACAAAATGCAAATATATGATTAAAGAGAAAACTACTCATCGAAATGCTTTCAAATTTCTACGGCAGGTAGACAATATATACGTGTCTGGAGTTTTGAAAAATATAACCGAAACGAAAATCGGAAATTACAAAAGACATTTTTTTCATTGCTGCAAAAGTTTAGACAAAAGTCAAATTTTATGCAAATATCCCTTGAAATATGATTGGTGGAGGTAAAGCGTGACTTTTTTCTTCATTTATAAAGTACAGTGAGCTCTCAATGATTAATCCACTTTTTAAAATCTCTGTAGTTCTCGTGTAAAGAAGATGAAAAAGTTTGAAAACCGAATTTTGAAAGTGAACGCACTTTGTTAATTTTTAGTCTGTTATATCGGTCCTAGTATAGTAGTATATTGTTTTTTACTTTGTGAAGAGCAAATTTAGACATACGTATTGATCAAAAATGCCAAGAAAAACTATATTTCTTGAGGATGAAGGAATTGAAAAAACGGCTCGAACTGATAATTCGCCCCTTAATCCTACAAAATTTCAACTTAAGTCAGAAACAGCACGTGGTAGCGTACGTAAATGAACAACTGGATCGGGATGCATAAAAAAACAAAGAATTGTGCTTGAACCTTTTCGGGAATAACTTCCTAAATAAGCCAAATTCTAATGGGAAAAGCAGCGCAGCATATGCTAATCGGATCTTTTCTGAAGACACGCTAATAGAATTATAATCCATCTAGGCGATCCAAATTTTAATAATTTTCATCAGAGAAAGTAACATTGATTTTTTAGTTACGATGATAAACGTGCTGCTTTTCCCTTTAAAATTTGGCTTATTTGGGAAGCTATTCCCGAAAAGGTTCAAGCACAAGTCTTTGTTTTTAGCCTACTTTCCCGTTAAAAATAAAAGAGACGAAAAAAGCATTAAAATTGGCTTAATGCATCTAAAAATTGTCGCCAAGTCCAAAAAATATCGCCAATTCCAAAAAATTATCGCCAAGTTCAAAAAATATCGCCAAGTAAAAAAAAGTCAAAAAGAAACAAAAAAATGAAATAAATATCGAAAAATTAAAAATTTGAAAGTAGGGTATTGAGATGGGGAATTTGTGCGTCGGTCGGTCTGTCTGTCTGTCTGTCTGTCTGTCTGTCCCCCCCCCCTAATAACTTTTGAATGAACATTCCGATTTGGACAAACTTTTTTTTGTTGGAAAGATCTCGGCGAGTACAGCTCATTCCCATATTTGATTTTTTGATTTGAACAATTTTTGGTTCAACTTTGAGCCGTTCAAATAACCGGTCCCGCGATACTAACTTTTTAATGAACAGTCCGATTTGAACAAACTTTTTTTTGTTGGAAAGAACTTTTCAAGGATACTTCATTCCCGTATTTACATTTCCGATTTGAACAATTTTTTGTTCAACATTGAACCGCTCAAGCAAGCTGTCACCCCTAATAACTTTTGAGTAAACAGTCCGAAAAAAAAAATGACTGACTGTGCAGACGATTTTTTGTTTATTTATTCATTTGTTTTATTGAATTTATTATTATTATTATTATTATTTTTGGCAGACGATTTTTTTTGTAACAAAAATGTTTCATTCACGAGGGCATTTTATTCTTTATTTATATTTAACAACTGGCAACGGATTAAAAGTGAAATTCGAGACATTTTATCAACGGACGAGTTTTTTTTTTTTTCTTTATTTTTTTCCTTTCTTTGATAAAATGTGTTTTGATGTACTTTGTACTTTTAATTTTTTTTTGAAAACAATTGAGGAATTTTTCTACGGAAGAACTGTAACAGTTACATTCTTTAAAAGGTGCGACAAAGCTTTATTTATTCATATATTTACTTTTTATGTGTCTATTTCATCTGATGAGAGGGATATATTTTGCTTTTAGAAATCAGCTTCTAGTGCTATAGAGGTATGTTTGACATAATTTTCAGTTTCAGATAATCAAGAGAATATTTATCAGATGCTACAATGCCGATGTCGGTGTACGGGAAAGTAGGCTCGTTTAGTTCTTGACAGAACTTCTTGTTTTTTTATGCATCTCGATTCAGTTGTTCATCTACTTACGCGATCACGTGCTGTTTCTGACTTAAGTTGAAGTTTTGTAGGATAAAAGGCGAATTGTCAGTTCTAGCCGGGTTTTCAATTCCTTCATCCTTAAGAAATATAGTTTTTCTTGGCGTTTTTTATCAATACGTATGTCTAAATTGCTCTCACTTTCAAATTTCGGTATTCAAACTTTTCCATCTTGTTTACACGAAAACTACAGAGATTTTAAGAAGGGGATTATTCATTGAGAGCTCTCTGCACTTTATAGTTAATAAGAAAAAAGTCACGCCTTACCTCCACCAATCACATTTCAAGGGATATTTGCATAAAATCTGACTTTTGTCTAAAGTTTTGCAGAAATGAAAAAAAATGTCTTTTGCAATTTCCGATTTTCGTTTCGGTTATATTTTTCAAAACTCCATACACGTATTTGGGACCATACTGTCTACCTGCAATAGAAATTTGAAAGCATTTTGCCGAGTAGTTTTCTTTTTATTCATATATTTGCATTTTGTCTAAACTTTTGCATCGCAGTGTATAACTATACAATATCTCAGGTTTTGTTCTTCAGGTTTAGGTCACTAGATGCAAAAACATAAGTAAAGTAGGAGTGAGGCAGTTAAAAGCAGACAAATTGGGAGTTCTGAATAACTATATTGCAAACATAAAAGTGTCAGCAAGCATCACATAAAAAGTAAGTTATACTTTCCACATTTATGTTGAACTGCATAAAAGTTACAAAGAAAATACTTATCAGATACTGAGGCTTTGTCTGTGAATTACACTCACTTCTAATTATTCAGGATTTGCGTTGAGTGCCTAAAAGAAAAGCCGGATTCAAACAGGAGAGAGAGAGCTTTTACATGTAAAGGTAATATCATTAAAGAAAGCTTTTTGTGGAACAATGTCGAACTTCATTAACTACCCGATCCCAAATGAATCCGTCCATGCATTCCATTACAGTACATATCCGAACAAAAGAAAAGCAGATAGCGGGAAAGTAGCACGAATATGTTCTAGCTCGTTGCGTTTTCTGAATGCGTGAAGCGAACGATACAGAGCAAATCCCTCAAAAAGTGTTTCGTAGATTCGGCTGTTGGAGTGTCAGATTTTACTGATAGTTGTGCTTGCAAAGTTGGCAAAAAACAAAGCAATTAGCGTCTAAAACATGTAGGTGCTCGTCAGTATTCGTGAATAGGGAATGAGCACCTAGAAAACAAATGATATTCTCACACATCTTTGATTCAGTTGTATAGTAGTACTGATATCTTGAATTAAAGACATCAGTTTTAAATAGTTTTGGCTTTCATTATAACCTAGAAGAGGGAACAATTTCTCTTCAAATGAGAAGAACTGAATTCTTATTTTTAAACTAAAAATTAATAAAATAGTATTATCACTTATTAGAATCAACTTTGATATTTGTTCCAATAATTAAGCTCAGTTCGATAACATTAATATAATAATATGTTACAATGAAACTTTTATAAAATAAGAATTGCACATTGCTTCTTATAAGAAATAGAGAAGTCTTTATTTGTAGCTCAAAAGACCAACTATCTTATACACTTACATTTAGTTGAAATACTGAAGGAGCAATCCCACTGATATGAACACTTTGCAAGTTTTCTCAGAAAAAAAGTTTTTAAAAGATTCGTCTAAGATAAATTGACAGTTATCAATGACTAGAAAATTATGTGTTTGTCCACTGATTGGGATGTTCATTCACTGGATGCATAAAACTTTTTTTAAACCGCTATATAACCTGATACGGAACCATCTAAGCTCTCTAAAATTTTGAAACATAATGAAATATATCGTTTAGCGTGTTTTTACTCACGTGTGGTATATGCCACAATTTTTAACGATACTATGAATTTTCAAAAATGAAACTGCTCTTCCCAATATTCATTCACTGGTCGGCCTAACCTATGTAGGCCAAGCTTGAAGTTCTACTATATATTACTGAGGGAAATACATATTTTCGTGATATCTAAAACACTAGGATGGGCAACTTAAGGCTGTACCGGTAAGCCACCAAGAACTGGCTTGATATAATTTAGTAGTACGAAGAGGTACTAAATTTAATAATGTTAAAAAATGCTTGTATTACGTTTCGCGACTTTTATATGTAGCAACGATCATTCTGAATTAAAGAAAAATTCAATATTTATGTTGTTATGCTATGATTTTACGAGTTTCGTTTGAACTCTAACCTGAGCTTATAAAACAGTTGTGGGCTTCGGCGAACATACTATTTTTAAATTTTCCACACTAAAAAACGAATGTCGTTTTCACAGTATAATACAGCAAATTTTATACTAATAAACTAAAAATTGCTAATTTTACAGCAATAATTGTAAAATTGCTAACTTTACAGTACTAAACTGTAGAATTGCTAATTTTACAGTAATAATCTGTAAAATTGCTAATTTAACTATTTATTATCGTGCATTTTACAGTTCTAAACTGAAACCTCTGTTGCCAGTATTATACTGTTGTTTTTACAGTATAATACAGATTAATTTTACGGCAATAAACTTTAAAATTACTAACTTTACAGTAAGAAACTAAAATTGCTAGTTTTACAGTTTTTTACTATGCATTTTGCAGTTTTAAATTGGAACCTCAGCTGCCATAATTATCCTGTAAAAACAACAGTTCATTTTCTGCAGTGCAGTAATTAATAGGTGATCTTTTCGAGGACATAAAAAGCATAATATTAACATAATAAATTTTGATTGATTTTACACATTACTAAGCATGACTCTAGTAATGAAAATGCTGCTACGTAATATCAGGTCTTTCCCTTACAAAGTGCATTTTATGAGCGATAAATAATTGAAAAGAAACATCATGTTTATACCCTATATTGCATTAATTTATTACTACGGTAGCAATAAAAACTGTTAAAAACTTCTTGAGAAGTGTCCAAGTGAGAAACAATACCAGTCTGACAGTAATGATGTTCAAATAATTATCACAATTCAACTGCAGTAAAACCCATTCGTATTTTTATTATTCCTTGCTCTACGAAAAATTTAGTTTTATCAAACAAAAACTTGAAAAATGTGAAACACAAAATTTCTCTAAGCATGAAATTTAGTTTCTAGATTTTGCCAAATGTAACAACAAGAAAACTGTTAGGACTCACATCTTATTTATGACGTTACAGACTTAAGCGACCATTTTAAGGATCATTATGCGAAGTAACTACTTCCCAAGTGGTTAGAACTGACAGCAGATTCAATTTATTTCCATCTCCAAAATTCATTCATTCTCTGTTAGATTTTTCTTTCACACATTCTCTATTCGTTACCAAAGAAGCAGGAAGCATCAAGTGAAAAGATACTTTACGTAAAGCAAGATTTATTGTTCATCCTATGGGATATCTTGAATCTTTAAAAGTGCAGTTATAGTTTTAGTTTTAAAAGAAATCGATAATTTTGTTTACAAATGATTGAGCAAGTCATTTGGCTTGCAATATTGTGAAAATCGTTTACATTTCTTGAAATATCAAATAAAGTGTACAATTTTTGAGAAAGCGGCAAACTCTTTCGCTATTCATTTCTTTTTATCACGACAAATAATATCATTAGTAGTTAGATACAATTCACCTCCAGCTCGTTCATGAAAGCTAGAGACTACAGTTTCGTCTTCATTGGTATTAATCAGTCTGGATTAGGCAGTTCCCGAGCCAAAGGCAGGAAAAATCTTATAAAAACTAAGAGTGCCAAACAAACTGGTAGCTAAAAATTAGCTCACCAACAAGAGACCGCAGCATTGATACAGTTCAACTCGTAAATTGAAGGCAAAGCTCGAGTATTAAGCAGTAAGTTGGGTACTAAGCAGTACTCACGCTGGTGTACTAATTTTACTTTAGCTACCAGTTTGTTTGGCACTCTTAGCTTCTATAAAACGTTTTCTGCCTCCAGCTCGGTTACTGTTTAATGCAGACTGAAGAGTCCTAGTGAGGACGAAACTGCAGTGTCTGGATGACATAACAGAGCTGGCGGTGTGATTCATGTAGTTCTGCCTTAGCCCTCTCTTAGGGCGGATAGCTTACTGCTTAACATCATTAGTAATTACGTGGCTGGCCATGTCATAAATGAACACACAACCAGGTATGATAAATCCTGGATGTTTTTAGGTCACACTGACGGCTTAAAAAATTTCCATGACAACTAGTTCTTTCAGGCCAAGCACAAAGAATCTCATTAAGACTTTTTTTTTAAGTTGGCAAATTTTCACTCTTTACGTTATCTTTAAAATTCAAAGTAAAGTAATATTTTACAAGTAAACCCCTTAAAAAATTATACGTTTCCATTTTTAATATTTTCAATTTCTTTTCTGAGCGACATATTAGTTTTGTCTAACATACGTGTAAACTGAAGGGGGAAAAATTTAATTTAAAATTATAAAAGTTTGAAGTTAGAAATTAATTTTAGAATTAAAAAATAGAGTTACTTAGTTAGAAATTAAATCCTAAAAGGCTTCAATTCACCAGAAAACAGAATAGTTTCTGCATGCAAAGTACAGTTATAATATATCGCTTAAAACATTCTGAACTGGACAAGAACAACTTCTTTGAAGTTTTATTTCATTATTTATTTTTTTAAATACTTGAGATTTCGAAGCTATTTTTTCCTAAACATATGAAATTGAGAACATTTTATACATGGTAAAGCGATGTGTGGTCCTGTTGAACAGCCTTGGTACGCTGAACCTCCCTGTAATCTGATAAAAAATTTCCTTAAATAATCCTAAGCATTTTCCCCAGCTCCTAAAGTTTTAAATTTTTTGTGAAATTTTTTTGCACTCACATCTATTTAGCTCGTAACTATAATATCCAAATTGCTGTATTTACCATTAAGAAGCCATTCCTTTTTTTTTATTTAAACAACTACAAAACTATTTACAACTGTTTTACTTTGGAAAAAAATAGCTTTTAGATATACAAAAACATTTTGATTTTGCTTCATTTCAAAAATTGCTTCTCAGAAGGCACTTCACAAAATTTTATGAAAGATATTTTTTCAACTAACTTAAAGATGACAAATCACTCCAGGAGAGAATGTCCGTTAGTGAAGACCCATTAGTTTACAAAAACATCTAATTTCGCTTAATCAGTGGAGCCTCGACCGACGCTAAATCATTTGTACATAATATTTGGGTCAGACAAAAGAAAAGGCCCAAAAACATTAGGGAAATCTATATTTGATAATGATCTTGTCTTCCACAGCGCAGTTAATTCGCTTATCAAAAGTCGTCTCCATTGTCTGAAATCTCGTTTGGAATCTCCCCATCAACGTCACAAGACTTGATTCCTTTGTTATCAAGTTTCATTGTTTCTTTGGCATATTTGTGTCTTCCCAATAAAACTGGCTTTAATTATCTTTAGCCGTAACTAACAAAGCATTATTAATATTGATCCCCAGAAATAATTCGAGAAATGCACCACAATTGGATTAACTGCGAGTTTGTTTCTGAAGTTAGTAGAACATTTCTTTAATTTGTTTCGATGAAGCAGAAGGGAGGAGAAATATAAATTGAAGAAGTTGTGTGCCCGAAAAATTTATAGATTCAATCCCAGAGGATAAATTGTGTCATTTCTTTTAATCACAACTTATTTTTTTCAAACTTTTACGAGTAATATTTAAATCATTTTTCACATTTCATTCTTCTTCTAATTAAAGCTTGACTATTTCTAGCTTTATCTATAAAAACAGAGTCAGCTTCTACAAAAGGATTGATGTGAGCAGTGCGTCAGTAAGTTCAATGCATCTTCGCTAGTCATCAACACGAAATACAAAGATAACACAGTTTTTTACAATGCATTACTTAATTGACTATGTTTCGTATTTAAAGTAAAGTAAATCTTTTTAAAGAAAAGTGTTCTATAATCAGAATCTTCATTTCAGATTTTTTCAAAAGACGGGATCAAAAGACACATAAAGAAGGCATAGAAAATCGAGAAACAACAAATCACCGTGCACACATATTTAAACACATTGATTTCTCAAAAAGAGGTGAGCAGTTACCCCCTCTTGTACCCCTTAAATGAGGAATCTATCTATAATGCACCAAGTACTCCATACAATAGAGAATCAACTGCATTATATTTCCCTTTCAATCCAAAACACATTCCCTGTTATCCTTATCACCAGCAAGTAGTACCCTGGAAGGCACAGAGTATGCAGTTTTTCCACGATCTTATTGAGATAGAACTTAGAAAAGCTACATGAATCTACAACTAGAAACATTCTCTGCAGTCTTTACAATTGGCACTTTCTCTGGAATCCCTCATGCAATTATATAGAGCATATGAAAAACAGCGTTAATGTCTTCTCTGCACTAAGAAGCATTCAATGTAGTCCGTAAAACAGGCAAGTACTATGGAGTGAACTAAGCATTCTATAGAACAGATTGAAATCTTTTTTTTTTTTTTTTACAAACATAAATATATATTTGCTGCAGTAGCTATCACAACTCCATGAACATCAGACGGACTTTTGAACGATTACAAATATTAGATCTTTTGTCTTAGACAGGGCCGACGAGGGGCCACGTTAGCCTAATCGGAAACTAGAAGCCCGTCCCTTTGGTGAGCTCATCTCGGTACAGAAGCAGATTAAAATTTATAAGATTTATTTGAGAACAGGGGCCAGGTGATCCAAGTGACAAGAATCCCGCCTTGGCTCTCGGCGGGCCTGATCATAGACACAAAACATTTGCAGACAAATTTACAAAATCTCTATAATATTGGTAAAAGTAGACAGCTTTCGTAAGCTTCAAACATTTTACTTTCGATAAACCTTGTACAAATCATTACAAACTCTATCAATTTCTGCGGTATACTGCCGTGCAAAGCACAAAAGTCGTATTTGCACTTTTTAACAAAATTGAGTTATAGCCACCAGGTGGCTCTTTGTGGCGTATTTTACTAAAATCCAAAATTATATGGTCATTTGAGAGCGGGAAATATTTTTTAAAAAATTCTGAAAAATTTTCATATGAATCAAATACATGGTGGAGTAAACGTTTAAAGAGTAATATCTCAGTTTGAGCTCAACTGCAGATACCACTTTTGCGCTTAGCACGGCAATATAGACAGTATAAAAATCCTAAAAGTTTAAAAGAAAAATAGTCTATGCACTCCATTCTCGTATTCTGGAATTTTAATAGAACACAATTCAGCCAGCTTGGCTGTGTTTATAAAATAATTTTTTCTTATTGTGAAAATATTTTACTAAATTTAATAGTCACATTAAAATAATTCAGGTAATATAAAACCGTCACGGAACCAGTGAAATATAATAAAAAGCATCGTTGTGCTAAAAAGTAAAAATAATGTTTAAAAAGCACAAACTTTTGTAAAACGATTACCATGTTTCGTGGTTAAGAGGGACACATGTCAAAATTTTTGAAGATTTGTGCTTTTTCAAACATTGCTACAGTTATTTATTCTAGGAGATCGTTGCTTTGGCATTGAACCCAAGATTCTATTATTAGATATTGACGAGCTGAAACAGAAAAAGTGTATGCTTGTTCTAGGTATTGCACTGTGAAGCAAAAAATTTCATTTTTCAGACAGTAAACAGATATGAAACAGCAAAAAAAAAAAGAAGAAATACCGAAAGAAATGATCACGGGTAGAGCACCTTTCGTTAAATGTATCGACACACAGCTGTGAAAGAATACGTAAAAATGCACACATGTAAAACCTTCTTTTCTGCAGAAGTTTTGTGACAGTAAAACAAAAGCTCACATCATAAAAAGGTGTAGGCGCAAAAAATCCTACATTGGCTGTGAAAAAAACGAACAAAGAAAACTTTTTCCTTCGCTTTTTTGAAGACATTTACTGCTATCTGAAATAAAAATTTCGCTCAATACTTTTACTTTGAAGATGGCTTATTACAGTTGCAAACAAACAATAAACAGCAAATGAAATACTAACCCTGGCCTCGCTAATGTCTTCACATTTTTTACTGGCATTGTTATAGCATTTTAACTTATTTGCTTCGCACGAACATTAAATTATTTGCTTCATATGTGCACTATTTTCTGTTATTTCGTGCCAGTCCTCACACAGCAGTAAAGCCAGAGTAAATGTATAGATAACCAGAAGTATGTCTTTAGTTGAAGCGTTTTCTTTTTTCTTCCCCTGGAACGGTTGGATTGAATACATTGTTAAAAATTCAGGAAACTTTCACGGTAGATGTTACTGTAAAATGTAGCGTTTACAGTACAGAAAAATTTTACAGTAAATTATACTGTTAAAAAAATTCGATTGCAGCGCCAATGGCTCACAACGTGACTTACTATGCCATGCAGATACTCGCCTGATATGTCTCATCTGGTATCGTGGATAGCAAAAAGGTGTATAAAAATTGAGTCCCGGGTTCAATTCTTGTCATTTGCATCTCGCGCTTTTTAACACTAGTTTTCTCTACCATAAAATTTTACAGTAAAAAAAGATTTTACGGTAAAAGTTACTGGCAACATGTATGCCAGTAACTTTTATCGTAATATTTCAGGAAAAATTTTAACGGTGTAGAAAAAAATGAAAAATATCCAAAATCTTTATGCTTAATGTTTCAATGCTCTCAAAATTAAAACATTTGATGAACTATTCACTTTTTCAGTACTTTGTTTTTATCTCACAAAGAACAAATTTGTGAGGATTTATCACTGTCAAGAATTGTTTTATTACCCTATTAAATCCATTCATAATTAGGCGTCAGATGTGTATCACATTTTAACTTGAAACCAAATTTGTTACACTTGTATCGCTTTCTTCTGCTGTTTTTGAACTACTCGGTAAATATGATGATTGCCACAAAGAAAAAGTACCAGTTTTCTTTTAAATAAAGAACACAGCGCAGATGTAAAGAAAAAAACTCTGAAAATATTTCTCACCATTCTTGCTGATTCTACACTGTAAAAACTAAGGGTGACGCAGGGGTGCCAATAAGAAAGCTTGGGTGAAAGCAAGGTGCCACGGGGTGCCACAGCGAATTTGAAATGCTCTTACCACACTAAAAAGCCTCCCATCGGCACCCTTTGGGGTGAATGAAGCTTGCGCATGCTCAGTGAGACATCTCGCCGTACCAAAAGGCACCTTTGACAGAATGCGCCTGCGCGAGGTCTCATCATCATCATCAACCATTTGAATGGCGGACATCTTGTTTACGTCGACACGACAGAATTTTCGGTACAGTGTTTTCACAGTCTTGGATTTCACCTTGAGTTTATTACAAAACTGGATTAATTCTTCATATTAGTCTTCGAATTCTCACGTAAGTACATGCATTTGATAATAGTTCTAAGAATTTCCAACATATTTGTACAATCATTTCAAAGTGTACGAACGGAAATTTATCTCTGTGCAGCGAATCTCTTTTGCCGTTACAGCAGATACAAACAAGTGGCAGAACGTGAAGGGAAGGAAAAAAAAAAGAAACTCTGAATGACTCTTTCTTTCTTTCTTATTTGTTTTTATCATACGTATATGTATATGCTATTTTAATGCCATGCATTTCGTGCTGTCGCTAATATCTTTCGTTGGCGTTATTGATAACAAATGCTGAGTTCGTTATTGCCAGAGCTTACTGTTTTTGTTCCATCAGTTGAATTGATCCTTAAAATATATTTCGATTTTTAATCTGTCGAGAAACTTGACGTTTAACAAACACTGCTTTTCAAATACCCCATATCTTTTATTCCATAAAGATATTTAAATGTCGAACTATACATACCTATTAATATGTTACCCTTGATTAAAATTTTATAAGTTGATGAAGCGATTCAATTTTTATTGATAGAACAATACAACTGAATATTTTTGATTGTTTTTGAAAGGGATCCATAAAATACCTTCCCTCTTCATTTTCGGTACAGATAATGCTGCAGTAAATGTCAATAGCATTTTAAAACTACTGAGTTTAATTCAAGTCACGAATTCTTTTAATATATGTTGGAAAGTCTGAACTGTGAGAAAATGCCTTAAATTACAAGTTTCGATCATTTTCAAATCGGAATTCAAGGTGAAAATGTACCAAGACTTTGTGAATAAAAGCAATAAATAAAAGTAAACACAATTGAAAAATAAAAACGCACACAGCACAGGGGGGATCTGCAATAGTGAACAGTGAGGGTGCCATTATGCTCTCCTATACGGTTCCATCTTTCACCCACGCTGCTCGTTGAATTGAGGGTGCCAGTTTTTCACCCAAGCCAAGGGTGAAATCTCGGCACCCTACTGGGTGCCGCTCCTGTTACAAGCGTTTCACCCCGGAAAGGTGCCAATTGCAACCATTAGTTTTAACAGTGTAATGTGGACTTTAAGTGATTATTCCGAATATGACCTTCACTTTCCTCATCACCCATCACTTTTTAGAGATAGCTCTCCCCCTCCCGCGACTCCCCTACCCCTTTGATTTTCGTTTTCAACAGTTTCATAGCCATTATTTTTACTTGGGGAGAAAGAGAGCACTATATTAACCCTGCTACTGTGTTCGGGTCCTTTTCGACCCAAAACAGATTTCATTTGCTTATAAATTTTCGAGTAACGTTGGTATAACGTTTTAACTTCATGAATGTGTTCATTTCCATGTTATATTACACACATATTTTTTTTGTTTTGATTGAAGTATAACCCTACTTGTCAAAAAAAAGTTTACTAATACTGTGTTCGGGTCCTTTTGGACCCATATCATTAAAAAGCATGTATCAGAGAAACAAAATAATTTTATGCTTGTTTATTTTATTCATAATTTATGAAACAATAAATAAAACATTTGTTCATTGTTTTTGTACGTTTTTTAAATATTTTTAATGGTTATCTTCTGTTTTTCTTTCATTCATTTTTTTTCTTCTTTTTTTTCTTTCTGAATACCATTTCTTCCTTTCTATGAATTGAAATCAGTACCAGTGAAAATGTTTCAAGGTTAACTTTCATAGAACTGCAAACTCTGCAATTATGCCTATCTGAGGTGAATTCCCTTTTACCCCCTCTCTCCGCCGCTTCCCCCGCGCATATGATTCTGTACATAAATCTGTACATCTCATACAAATGTTGTACTGTTCGTATTTCCATTTTTAACTCTTCTTTTTAAGCTTAAAAATTTCTAGTAAATTTCTTAAAGTGACAGCTTACATAATTTTGTTAGTTTTCTTTAGTACGAAAACTGGAATTGCTATAATATTTAAATTTTATTTATGTGTTTTCTCGGATTAAATATGTAAAATAAAATACAAAAATTGAGTGATTTATGTTTGGAAGTTTCTAATAAAATCAAATATAACAATTAAACTCGAAAAAATATAAAAAAAAGCGGTGTTAGGGAATAAATTACATATGTTGGGTCCATTTGGACCCGAACACAGTATACGTATGTTTGGGACGAACACAGCAGCAGGGTTAACCGTTAACATTCTTATAAAGGGCTAGAGAAGTAAAAAGTTCAAAACCATAAACATTTGCTTTACGGAGGGAGACTTATTAGGGTATTCTCTCCAAAAATATTCAAAAAATCATCAAAAACGATGGTTTTTCTTGTTTTTTTCTACAATTCTTTCACTTTTTTTATTGTAAAACCAGAGTATTGGCTTCTCTCCTATAAGACCCATGTCTGAAAATGTCCCATGATGACATTTGCACGACACATTAAATCTACTATCGAGCATTGAAATCAACTTGTTACTTTAAAACTTTTCATACTGTTCTGAAAAGAAAGTATTTCCATCTTAAATGAGTCATCAATATTTATCTATGCAGTAACACAGACTGTAATTTTAACCTTTTTTTAACAAATCCTATTGCATTTTTCCCCCACTCTCAAACTGCACAAATAACGATACATGTATTGCTATACGTCGCATTACGTTTCTCTTTCTCCTTCAAAATGCCCGAAACGGAAATTTTTTGAGGAAAACAATGTCGAAATTCGTTAGCTTAACTGCTCAGTACGAAACTACCCCTGTGTTCCATTATTGGAGATGTTCTTAGGAACGAAAGCAGACCAGAGAGAAAATAACTTGGAACTGTTGCAACTTAATGGATTTCTAGGGAGACAAATGGAAGCCATTAGACGGAATATTCTTCAGACAAAGCAAGAACTGGCTTTACTTAACGAAATAAGTTCATATGCCTATTGAAACGTAAAGGAAATTTAAGATGGAAAAAGATAAAGAATTGATGTGCTTTACTATTAGTAGTTTTTCTTTTTTTATTACTGACTTCAAAAGAAATGCCGATGGAAGATGTAAGGGAAATGGATAATGCAGTGAAAGTCATTTATTTAGATTAAGAAACGAGTGTTTTTGTATTGCCTCCATAAGCACTGGCAATACAAATGGCTTATCAATAACTGGAAATAAAAATATTTATTGCATTATTATAAAATGAAGAGACATTAAGGAAATTTTCAAAATCAAAAGATACACGTGTGTGGTGAAAAAAATTAAAGCTTAAAAAAATGCTTGGATTTACGAATGCTTCAAAAACCTAGATTATTTGTAAAATTAAATGGTTAAAATTTCTGTTCTCGCAATTCTATGCTCACTTAAGTTCAGCCTTAAAATGAATTTGTCAACTTCATAAGTGCTGTTATTAATTATTGTTTCAGGGATGGAATAAAAAAATGTGTCCATCTCAGGTTAAACGAACGCCCCCATAATACTAAATGCCAGCCGCATTTGCCTCAAAGCGTTATCCAACTGTTCGGGAAAATGTGCTACCTTGTGGCCTGCAGCTATTGGTAATGGATTCAAACAGTTCAAATAGAAATTTTGATTGATTAATTTCTTAATTTAAATTTAGAAATCAACCAATCGTTAATTTCTCTGCTATTTTCTTTGTTTCGAAGAACTCCGATAGATGGCAGTGTGTTCAAAACTTCGCTCTCATTTTTGCTCCATGCTAAAAATCAGAGAGCTATATGCTTTCTGCATTAAAAAGGCATTGGTAAAATAAAGAAAGTGTGTTAAAAACCAAATAATAAAACAATACTTTTACCAGAACGTAATACGAATTTCTCTTAGTTATTTTATAATTCTAATTGAGAAAACGTAAAATTAAGTGAACGTTTTTAGAACCAAAATTATCACATAAGGTAGTGAGTTAATCATAAATTAACAATGATGTAAGTAAATAAAGAATGATGTATGAAGGTTCGAACGATGGTGGATAAATAATCTTTTGACAGAATTCAAGACAACTTTTATTCTAAGTGGCTTGATGCTCCAGTGTGACCCCATTGTTCTCACATTTAACTTAATCATGTTAGAAACGTCTGTAAAATTTAAAATTAAAAATAGACTATCTAGTTCAAATATTAAAAGAAACATTTTCAAATGCTACACCACATTTTTATTGTAACATAATATCACACAGAAAGATAATAACTCCAAAGCACTAAAGCGCAATAATAATCCTTCCCGCTCATTCAGCTAAATTTACTGCTCCAAGATTCTAATAGTAAACAAATAACTTCTATGCTTTAATATCAGCTGAAACGGGAATTCTTTCCAGTGGAACATGATCTCCTCGCTTAGTAATCCTCAAAGGAAGTATGCAGTTTGTTTATTATCGACTTAGAGGAATAGAAAATTCGTTGGAGAGTTTTGGAGTTCCAAAGGGCCTTTCGAGACTAAAATAGACAATTATCCTCCCGTAAATTTCTTCGGAATCCAAAGTTATGCTATTTAACGAAAGATTTGACAGTACGAAAAGAAGTTCCTTCTAGAACTAAACGCGCTTACTTACCCCCATACCGACACCGTTATTTTTTTTTTCATTAGATCACTATTCTCATAATAAGCTACAATTGCATATTATTTCAAACATAGCTTTTAAACCTTTAGTACTCATTTATAAAAAAAATATAAGTATAATTCGAGTAAATGCGTAATTGCCTTTCTTAAAACATGGAAAATACATTGAGTATAGTATTGAATAAGTTAAACTATTTATCTTATAATTGAGTCATAAGAGCTTAGATCAAAGAAGGAAAATTATGTGACTCTCCACATTACTTTTGTAACTCACTATGTATAATCATTTTTTCTTAAAATTAATTATTTAAATGAAAACAAATTCTTAAGAGCATTAGAAAAGGACTTCAATATAATCTGAAATAAACGTGCCTCGGCAATTCTTCTGACAATATTTTGACATGTACGTTCCTGATATTTATGACATGAAAACAACGAAAATAACATAGCACAGAGGATTAGAACATTTTAAGCTTAATACATAAGTTCAAAATATAAAATAATAAAACGGGAAAGCAATTTAGTGCGCACTGAAAAGTGTTTTAATGATCAAGCCATTATTGAAAAAGCTCTAATTTTAATGAGGCATGCCAAGATCTTGTTTTGAGGGACATTTCAATTATGTTTGAAGACGCCTAAGCATGAAATAATAAATCTGCAGTTACAGAAAACTTTGAACCTTCCCAATAAATCTAGTTATGTCCTGAAAGTAAACACAGCTATGTTGGACAAACGTGATTTCATCGTTACGGTTACGGAGACTAATGAATACGTAACGAAGAAAACGTGGAAGTAACTGATTGCATAGCGAAAGTTTGAGTCGTCTGACTTTTGATTAGAAAGATAACAAGCGGAGTTGAAATTGAGGAACATTTTTGATAAAACTACAAGGTTTTTTTCTGTAACTTTAACGGTTGAGAATAAATAGGAATTAGTGCATGATTTGAATAATTCTTAAAATTGTGGGCCTGAATTCAAAGCAATGGATTGTTACAATTGAGGTCTAAAATTACTTCTTAAATCCTATTTTAGGAGAACTTTAAAGGTTGATTTTCGAAATTAAAATATGTTGTTTGATTTTTAGATTGCTGTTTCTGAGGGATAAAAGCTGAATATGTCAACGGCATGCTCATTTTTAATCCCTTCGTAAAACAAAGGTCTTTTTCATTCTTGGATTCGTGCAATTTTCTATTCTATATTTAAATAAGACGCCTTATTAATTTATCTAATCTGGGACATTAGTTACTAATTCTATATTTAACTCATGTGCTATTTACGGATATGAAACTGGAAAACTCTTTCTTCATTAGTTTATTATTTTTGCACTTTTTACAAAATATTACTTTTGCATGTCCTTTCAAAAATTGTAAAAATTGATACTCAATTTGGAGCATTTTATTGCAAGATTATTTTTTCCTTGGGAACGGTATTATTTATTACGAATACCAAATTTATCGCATAAATTATTAACAAGATAAAGTCTGGCTGCCTAGAAAAGGTACTTGTCCATCAATTGAGGAAATGAGTCTATGCTCCAAAATAGGAAGAGAAGAAGGAAAGAAGGTGTGCCATATTTAGGATTTTAGCAACATTTTGGCGATGCGAAGGTACTTTTTAACAAGTTTTAGAAAAGAAGAAATACTGCTAATTTTTTGACTATATGAGGTCAAAAAAAGAGGCAGCCTTATTGCAAACCATTCGTGATTTACCTTTGCATCTCCAATAAACCATAGGGGGTGCTGTAGCCCCTATCTAATGACGGCCGAAAAAGGTAAAAATGGTTTTTGATCTTAGTGAATAACAGTAAATTTTGTTTGCATGTAGATTTTTTTTTTTCGTTCTTTCGAAATAACTTAAAAAACAAAAAGTCACTAATCTAGATTTAACAATAAATACTGTCATTTAAAAACGTAACTGATATAGTTTCATCAAAACTAATCTATGCCCAATATTTATCGTTGAGTTTACTTTTCTCTTCAAATTTCAATTTGATAACATTAGACTAACCTCACAAAACAGGCAATTAACGAAACACACGCCAAAACATTTAACCAAGAAATTACACTCCAACCCTAAACTTTAATGACCGTATTTAAAATGTCAATCTTTTGTAACAATTACAGAAACCATTCAGAGCATAATCACAAGTAAAACTGCTGTTAAAGGGAAATTACTGTTAAGAAGATAAAGGAAAAGTTTTCGCTAGTGCATAACTTCGGAGAATTATGTCACAGCTGTTATAATTTCACTTCTGGCCATAAAAATCTTTTTCTTTAACAGTTTCGAGGGAAAATGAAATTGCGTGATTATCTTAGATTTATAGATTCTGAAGGAATGCATTTTACTGCTTTCGAAATCCTTTTTGGCTTAAGAGAAAGAATGTGTTCCACTGAAAAGAAGGGTATAAACTGCAAATAGTATCATCACACACAGTGAAATAAAATTTGATCCTTAAAGTTCAACTCTATAGTAAATTGTTTAGAAGTTTCCATAATAGCTTTGCAAATCCATTGCTTCTTATTATCGTAGTTTTCTTTATTTCAGTGCGTAAAATTCATTGGAATTATTTGACAATATTTCTTTGCATTGCTTGATTCGATGAAAGTTTGTGACCGATTCAGTACCGTGTTTCCAAAATTAATTGTCGACGATAATGTGTCTTCATAAAATTGAAAAAAACCAACTCAAATTGAATGATTTCGCAAAACATTTTACATAATGTCACATTTTTTAAATAACTGAGTTTATATAATTTTTTAGTTATGAATAAAAAATTTGAAATAACACCATACCCTAAAGAAAAGTAAAATTCGCTTGGTTTTTTTAAAACAAACCTCACACTGTTTCCACAAAGTTGCAAGATACATAATAAAATAATTTTGGAAAAAAATAGAACCGACTTCAGTTGGAAATAGCTCTAAAAAGTAAAAAATAATTTTTTCTTTGAACACCATCGAAACTACTTTAAAACATAAGTTTTGAAGTCGGCGCAAAAACAATATATAGAATCACACGCAACTACAATTCACAATTCAACTATATAAAATTTAATGGATCCAGGTTCTTTAAGAGCATTCGCATACATTTCAATCATTACCACACATTCGTGTTATGGTACAAATATTCTGCTTTTAATTTTCAACTAGCTGCCAGGGCAGCTAGATTAGCTTCCTGCGGCATGTTGATGCATAACGTCCCCCCTCTCTAACTTTTACCTCATTCTGAAGTTTTATTTGATATAATTTAATGTTCATTCGATTTCAAGACGTACCACGAACGTGGCCCGGCGTTGCACGGGCACTTCGTGCCCTGAAAGTAGTGAGGAAAATGTCAAGAAACTACTCCCCGCCAAGGCGGCTCGCTAACAGGCGCTTCACGCCTTTACTTTTTTCGTGTATAAAAAAAATCATTCGAATTATTGAGATGCTTCGCGCCTTCAAGATGGTGAGGAAAGTTTCAGTAAGTTCAGCTCAGGCGCGGATCCAGAGTGGGGTCATGGGGATCATGACCCCCCCCCCACTTAACCGACCAAATATAGCAAAAAATTGCATTTTTGGGACTTATTTTACGAAAAAACTGCCAAACCACCCCATTTTTGCACAAAAATTGCACTTTGACCCCCCCCCTTTCCGAAAATGACCCCCTCCTTAACCAGAAGCTGGATCCGCCCTTGGTTCAGCTCGCTCAAAGGAGAAAAAGCAGACATTGATACTCAGTTTTTAATATAAGTAGATGGCTCTTCAACAAATGAATGTTTCAAAATATTACAAGTAGCTAGCGATAAAAATACTATGTAAGTCGCCCGCTTATGAGTTTCGTGTTTGATTTAGTTAAGCCTTCATTCAAAATTCTCATTTTCATTTTTATTATTGTTTCATGGCATGGCAACCACGTTTTGCAATGCAAGAATCTCCATACATTATTTCTCTAAGCTGAATCCTATACCCGGTCGAAACTCGCTCATTTCTTTATCGAATTGCAAGAAAATTTATGATTTTGAAGCTTTTCCCGCGGGCTATTGACGAAAATTAGACCCACCCTCTAAAAAGTGTCGGTTCGTTTTTTATTCGAACTTCAATTTTTGGGCACAAAATTGACTCTATCTAGCGAAATAATTGTCGTATCGTCTCCATTTTGATTTCATTCGAAAGGTTAAAAAAAATGCGTTCTTTAGAACGTTTCTCCGCTAGCGCCGCGTAACGAGAATCTCGAAAATCCACGTTTAAGCGACTTATAAGCGATTGAAGTTTGAGAAAGTTAAATTTTTTGCTCAACTGTTAAAATCGTTATACCATTGTTGTTCAAATCAATTTTAAATGCGACATTTCAAGCCAAGGCTTAGCTCGGTAAACCTTAATTGTAACTTTTATTGTTTCAAAATACTATGGTAGTTTTGCGATAACGTTAGTATTTAGTTTAGTAGTAGCCTTGGGTATTTGATTTTAATATAGGGTATCACTTTTGTAGTAGTTGTAAAAGTGAACGTGTCTTTGATCTCTTTGAAAAGTTGTCAGAACGACGGCAGTAGATGGCGATGTTGTGCAAATGAAGCCAATACAAATTGTCGTATTAAATTTTAAGTTTAGAGTTTTTTTTTTTTTTTTCTTTTTTTTTTTTTTTTTTTGCGGAATTCCGCACGGGTCACCTAGTGGATTTCATATTTAATCATTTATTAGGCTTAATCGCTTTAAACTTGACTACTTATTAGCTGATATCTTCGCTAATTAAAATCGTATAATTATATAGATTGAAACTAATGAAGCTTGAAAAATTACCTATCTATCGGTACCTGGTTCGACTTTCAGTTCATTGGCGTTCAGGAGAAAGAAGCGTGACATAGAAAGATAGTTAGAAAGAAAGATAGTTAGAAAGAAAGATAGTTAGAAAGATAGTTAGAAAGATACTCAGTTTTTAATATAAGTAGATGGTTTCTCTGAAAAATGTTGGCAAAATATGGTTAAATATCATTTTACCTATCGTTTTTGCGCAGACTTCAAAACTTATGTTTAAAAGTAGTTTCGATGGTGTGCAAATAAAAAAATTATTTTTTACTTTTTAGAGCAATTTTCAACTGAAATCAGTTCTATTTTTTTTTCCAAAATTATTTTATTTTATTCTTTTTAGTGTAAGTGTACTTATGAAATAATGTAATGTTTCCGTTACGGAACTTCACCTAATTTTCTTAAGTAAATGATCCATAAAATAAACTGAAAAAAAAAAGGAAGAAACTATCAACGCGTCTAAAATTTTAAACAATTGACACTAAAAAATAATCTTTGTTATTCTCTGGTATTCATTTGTGTACTAGCTTAATCAAAGCCATTTAAATATCAACGGCTTTTCAACTAATTTATATTTCAAAGCGATTCTAGTTTCTCGTTGTTCATAAGATTTTAACACATACTACATATGTTGCCCGCTAAATAGTTTCATGTTTGATTTAGTTAAGCCTTCATTTAAAATTCTCATTATCATTATTATTACAGTTTCATATCAACCACGTTTTGTAACAATGGATTTCATATTTAATCATTTAGGACAAATATTTTTAAATTCGACTACTTATTAATATTTCATACTTACTCCAGAGAAGCCTTGGTTCAAAATTTTCATCATGATTACCATTAATATTGCTGTTGCGAGGCAACAAATTTTTACACCAATGGATTGAAAATTTAATCATTTAATGGGGAAATAACATGAAATTTACTGTTTTCCATAGTAACTTTTTTTCTAGTGAACAAATATCGTCATATGACTACATGGTACCTAAGTTACATCATCTCCTATCGATTAAAAAAAAATCGTCCAAATCGGTTCAGTAGATCAGATGTTATGTGCGAACAAACAAAAAAAAAAGTATACGCTTTGAATTTATGATCTCCTCCTTTGTTGAAGTCGGTTAAAAAGTAGTGCCTTTGAGTTCTTTTTTATAACAACAGTTCATGCTATCAAAAAAATATTAATTAGTTTACAGTAGTGGGAAAAAAACGAAGCACTCGAAATAACATACAATACACCGCCATCTCGGCTTATGTTCTGCCTTAAGGCATCCGCCATTTTGGATCAAAATAGTCAGCTTCTGATCCACTGCTATTGAGCTTGCTTATAAATTAAGCTACACTGTGACATTAAGATTGTAAAAATGAATGGCTGTGTTGCAGCGTTATAGCTCACAGATAGTCTCTCCAATTTTCAAAGTTAAGAAGAAATGGGAGAAAAGCTATAATTAATTAACGAGGTGGGATCTGAAGTTAAAACTCGGCAGAGTGAAAGAAGAAAATTCTCAGCACCATTTTTATTTCAATTAAATACTTTACTGCTTACCTGAAGAATTATACTTCTCATGTCACTAATGTTCAAGTTTTTGTTCAGTTAATAAATTAATTTGTAAAACTGCTTAAATTATAATGCCAGAAGATTATCTTTCGAATAAAATAAACTTCATATCAATTTAAAAGAAACATCTTTGTTTTATTCCATTTCAAAGTTCTATACTTCTAAAAAATGCCCTTTATAGTTAGTATAGAATAGCTTTAAACTTGCAGTTTACGTGTTCTTCATGCAGAGCGAATAAATTTAAACATTTTAAGCGTCGCAAAAATAACTCTTTAGTAGTATTATTTTGTTGAACAATTTCCCTCTTTCTTTAAGTAGAAACTAATTTCGATTCTGCAAAGCTGTGCGGATAAACGACAGTAAAATGAATTTTTAAACATATCATTCACTCATTTAGTGAATATTTTATGCTCAAATTATAGATATCTGTACAAAAGCAATTCTAAATTAATTTTTCATTGAGATATAATATGTGGTTTCAGATCATAATCTGTAATTTCATGATTTAAAAATAATGCGTACTCCACTAAAAATTGTGATGCGCAGTAAAAAACGCAACCTTTACTAAAAGCCAGACAGCTCATAGGCTGCTCAGAGAGCATAAAAAAGATATATTAAAGAGCCAGACGTCTCAAAACTCTTTCTCTTAAACTTTACTAGCTTTTAAATCATTTCTTTCGAAAATTACCATATACGCAGTAATAGAAATTGTTTGCTTTTGTCACATGTTTTGTTTTACCCCAACTGACCCCACATACAACGTTTCTAATATTTTCTACATTTAATTAATGTTTGTAGGAAATCAACATTAAACATTGACGGAAAGTTTTTTATCAATAGGTTGATTTTAATTAGCTACGAGAAACGGTCATTCGTTTTCCGAAGACGCTGAATTATATGTGGTTATTCCGTGCTCAACCGACCCTGCTTATTTTATTTTTGTTTAAATTTTTGATCAAATGTCAAGATGTCATCAATGTTTCGAAATTTTTGCTTCTTCAAAAGAAATAACCAAACACTAAAAATCTAAAAATAGCTACAAAGTAATTTTTGCTTCTTTTCTGAATAAATGAAATATGAAGGTAAAATGTGTATTCAAGTGTTTCTTTTTTAATGCATAGATGAACTCTGCTTTTAACTTCAATTTTCTTCAATACGATTATTATACATTTGATGAGCCTAAGAAGCCGTACTCGAGAACAGATTTTTATTGAATATTTGAAAGAAAGTCTAGCATAAAGCGAGAAAAATTCATTCGCTGGAAGTAAACAGTTTTTTCGAGGCGTCCAAACGAACTCTTTTGGTTGCTAATAGAAAGTAGCGTGTAAAATACTTGGGTTCATAAAGCATGTCAACACCGCTCATGTTTATTAAAATTTTATTCTTTTGAATCAGTTAGAGTTTGTTTATTTTATAGTGGGAATTTTTCGTAGGACAATTTACGTTTGTTGATTTATTTTGAGCTAAAAACTAATTTTCTGGTTCTTTTTTCCCCAATGAATGGAAAAACATTTTTCTTTAAATTTCCTGCCCGTACTTTTATGATTAGCTCCTAATGAGCAAAGTATCCAATAATTAAGCAATATGAATAAATGGTTTTACTTTACTTATACTGAATAGCATTTTACTCTACTTAAAACCAGTGTACGGGCAAAAAAGTTTTTTTCTTCAACGCTTTTTAATTGGTAACTTGAATCAAAAAAGATTCAAAAACCTGGATTATTTTGAAAGGTTGCTACGTTTCAAAAGTTCATTACCCACCTGCATAAATTTAACCTTTAAATTAATTTATTAGAGTAGTAATAATTAAATAGGTAAATGAAAAATGATATAATTAAATAGGTAGTTGCTATTTTTCTTTTGTTTTATTTTTTAATGAAATAGATTAAAAAGTTGCAACACTATAACCAACCAAAGAGTGAGCAAATATAATAGAAGCTAATAAAAAAGTTTTTAAAAACACTTTTTACTTGATGAATTAATAACTTTATAATTGCTTATTGCTTTTTTTTGCATCGATTAGATTGTTTGCTATACCCACCCATTCAAAACACTCTAAATGGTAAATATAATAAAAGCATTATAACAAAACAAACGGAAATAAAAATAACATTGGCATGAAAATGCTGTACACTCTCCTGTAAATGTATGCTTTATTTAAGTTGCTGTTGTTTTTTCATTTACTCATACTCGAGCACAAACATTTTTGATCATTATCGATATTATTTCACTAAGCTAAAACAATACAGCAATATTTGTATACCTCTTTGAAATACTGATTTATTTTTATAATGATAGCCACACTGATTTCCTCACAGTACTTAGATGTTAAAATCATCCAAGCGCTTCGGTAATAAAGGTTGATGAAAAAAACTAAAATTTGTTTTAAATAAGTAAAAAAAATGCAAAAAAGAGTGCAAAACTCTTTCCATTATACAATGCAATTTCTGATCAAATCATAAAAACAATGCGGCATTGATCTTTTTAGTTAACTGGGGTTATTATGTACTTATTAAAATTTGAGACTAAAAAATTTGATAGTACAGTGGTGATAGTACAGTAGAAAATTTATGTGAAAAGGCATAACTTTTTCCTCCCAGAATTCTTGATTTTAGTTCAAAAATTTTCCAATGGCGCTGCGGAGAGTAAACCAATTAATCAAAGAAAAATAATTTATATTCACATCAAAGTTTTCCGAAATTTTGAATGAATCTATATAAATAAAAGAAAGTCGTGTTAGTTACACTATTTATAACTCAAGAACGGCTGTACCGATATGGCTAAAAATTGGTGGGTAGGTAGCTTAGAGCCAGGAGACGGACATAGGCTATAATTTATATGTGTCAGTTACATAAATAGAAAAACTGTCTTATTGACTAAGCCTTTTTACCAAGCCTTTTTGACACCTCCATGGCTGAGCGACATAAAGCACACGTTCTGGCAGGTTCCGGAACGCAGTAAAGAGGTTGTAAGTTAGCAGTGCGTTGAGTGTTATTTGACTTTTTCGTGAAATAAATTATAAACAAACGCGTTACTTCCCTTGAAATTTATACGTGATAAGCTGTCATAAACGATTGCTCATTCCTAGGATCCCGATGATCCCAACCGATATGCCGTTTGAATTTAAAAGACTTAAATTTCCAATCCGTCTTGCATTTGTCATGACCAGCAACAAATCACAAGGCCAATCCTTAAAAGTTTGTGGTTTGAATCTAGAACATTACAGTTTTTCCCATGGTCAATTATATGTGGCGTGTTTACGGGTCGGGAGACCATCTGCGTTGTTTCTTTTTGGGCCTGATAATAAAACAAAAAATGTTGTGCATCACAATGTACTTTAGTGAAGAGCAACCTATGTACTAAAATACAGAAACAATAATGAATGATTAATGTATTAGTCAACCAACAAAGTTCATGCGGTTTTTATTTATTGTTTACTTCTCTGGATTATATTGAGTAAACAGAATGAAGTGGTGGGGGTATCTTTGTATACAAATTAAAGCTTATTTAATGCAGTATTATTTAGAGTATTTGATTAGTTTGATTACTTTGAATTTAAGTGAAAAATCTGTAGTTGAGTATGGCCGTGTCAAACGCAATAATTCGTGCTTGTTTACTTTTTGAGTTCAAACTTGGTACCAAAGCTGCAGAAGGTTGTCGTAAGATATGCACTACTTTTGGGGAAGGTACTGTAGACGGGTCAGAAGTGGTTCAAGAAATTTGCCTCGGGGGATGAAAATCTGGAAGATGAACCTCGCTCCGGGAGACCATCAACGGTCAACAACGACGAGATCAAGCTGGCAATCGAGCAGGATTCAAGTCAGACATGTCAAGCACTTGCCTTAAGATTCAATGTGAGTGATGAAACTATTCGTAAACATTTGCACCAGCTTGGGAAACGATGGAAGCTAAGCAAATGGGTACCACATGAATTGAGTGAAACGAACACACACAGCAAGAATCACTCAAGAAACTCTGGCAAGATTACAGTGGGAAGTTCTACCCCACCCTCCGTACTCGCCAGACCTAGCCCCAAGTGACTACCACCTGTTTTTGGCAATGGACAACCATATGCGCAATCGGCGGTTTCAAAATAGAGAGGATTTGGAAAACGAGGTGAAAAACTTTTTAAACTCTCAAAACACAACTTTTTATAAAAACGGGATATATGGTCTTCTGTCTAGGTGGGAAAAGGTAATACTTGCTGATGGTGATTATTTTTCTGAATAAATTTAACCCTGCTGCTGTGTTCGTCCCGAACATACGTATACTGTGTTCGGGTCCAAATGGACCCAACATATGTAATTTATTCCCTAACACCGCTTTTTTTTATATTTTTTCAAGTTTAATTGTTATATTTGATTTTATTAGAAACTTCCAAACATAAATCACTCAATTTTTGTATTTTATTTTACATATTTAATCCGAGAAAACACATAAATAAAATTTAAATATTATAGCAATTCCAATTTTCGTACTAAAGAAAACTAGCAAAATTATGTAAGCTGTCACTTTAAGAAATTTACTAGAAATTTTTAAGCTTAAAAAGAAGTGTTAAAAATGGAAGTACGAACAGTACAAAATTTGTATGAGATGTACAGATTTATATACAGAATCATATGCGCGGGGGAAGCGGCGGAGAGAGGGGGTAAAAGGGAATTCACCTCAGATAGGCATAATTGCAGAGTTTGCAGTTCTATGAAAGTTAACCTTGAAACATTTTCACTGGTACTGATTTCAATTCATAGAAAGGAAGAAATGGTATTCAGAAAGAAAAAAAAGAAGAAAAAAATGAATGAAAGAAAAACAGAAGATAACCATTAAAAAATATTTAAAAAACGTACAAAAACAATGAACAAATGTTTTATTTATTGTTTCATAAATTATGCATAAAATAAACAAGCATAAAATGATTTTGTTTCTCTGATACATGCTTTTTAATCATATGGGTCCAAAAGGACCCGAACACAGTATTAGTAAACTTTTTTTTGACAAGTAGGGTTATGCTTCAATCAAAACAAAAAAAAATGTGTGTAATATAACATGAAAATGAACACATTCATGAAGTTACAACGTTATACCAACGTTACTCGAAAATTTATAAGCAAATGAAATCTGTTTTGGGTCGAAAAGGACCCGAACACAGTAGCAGGGTTAATTTAAACCGATTTTTTTTTTTTTTTTTTGGTTTTATTTATTAACATTCAAAACCGCACGAACTTTGTTGGTTGCCTGGTAGGTACTTAATTTTTTTTTTTTTTTTTTTTTTGTATTTTCTAACAATAAAAAACTTAATAAATTCAAAAATTTTCTTATTTATTGCCTTTAAGGCGGAACAGAGTTCGCCGGGTCAGCTAGTATAATAGAATTATAAAAAATTCTCGAAATGTCCATCGTCTGCTACAATCATATGTGATAACTGGAAAG
This sequence comes from Uloborus plumipes, assembly GCA_038373865.1. Taxonomy (NCBI): domain Eukaryota; kingdom Metazoa; phylum Arthropoda; class Arachnida; order Araneae; family Uloboridae; genus Uloborus; species Uloborus plumipes. The sequence continues at coordinate 65,781 of JAXGGA010004854.1, forward strand.
GGAAATCAGCAAATATTTTCAGTAAAGCAAAAATAACCACAGGAGCTTCACATTCGTCACTGATTATTTTCAAATTTTCACAAGTGCTGGATAATTTTTTCGATGAATTGCATCCGCGTAAAAAATTCGAACTAAAAATAGCCATTCTGTGAGGAAACATTTATAACCTATCACATGAAGACGATTTCAGAAAATTGCTCCTTAAAGTTGAGTTGTTTCCCGTTATACATTTTTGGAAACCAGTTAGTCAACCAACATTGCAGCCGAGGAGGGACATTTCGAAAATACATGTATTCTTTTTCATTCAATAAAAATTTGAAATTAAATTAACTTGATTTTCAATCATTTTTCGTTCATTAACGTGTTTGCCCTCTGCAGTGCCCCATCTGTTAAAAAACTTTTGAAGTAAAATTAGGAATTTCGGGAGAAAATCTAATGTTCTGTCATATGAGATTTCTGCAATATTTTTTTTTTTTTTTTGTTACTTTAACTGCCTTCCAGTTACGAATTTTTGGAAACGGTCAGTCTATTTCAAGACACCCTGTAGACTTTAAGTTTTAAAATCATTCAATGTTTCCGATGTGACTTCAAAATTTTCAAACCAGTAAAAAAACGGCACACCTTGTGAGAAACAGTATGCAAAAATTATAAAACATTGCTTGCGTCATAGGCGGCTCGTACAGGGATGCAAAGGGGGCGACTGCGCCATCACTTCGAAAAGTAAAGGGACCTTGCCCCCTCACTTTTCAGAGTTACAAAGTAATGTTCAATGGGAAAATGATTTTTTTAACTAAATGAATTGATTTATTTCACAAAAATAAAATCTGAATATTCCTCAAAATGGACTTTTTTCGTGTTATTTTAGAAAAATGGAGCTTTGAATCGAAATGCGAAGTCTATTGTGGCCTTCCGTCATAATTTTGGAGGCACTTCTTTGACATTTTTTACAGGGCATTTAATCAGTAACGTTAAACTTCAATCATGTAACAAAATTTTGCTATAAAAAAACAACTTATGGAGATGCTGTCTCCCCCTCCCCTCCTATTTCTTGACCACCCACTTTTTCGGTACACCAGCCGCCTATGGCTCACGTAAAAGTTTTTTTAATGTACCCCATATCATTTAATATAGTTTTTGCTTACGTGACACCTTCAATTAATAAATACTGAAAATTTTCACACTATGGTAATGAGCTGAACTTTTTTTATTAGTCGTCGAATAGATACAACGCAGAATCATAGATAGTACTGCACAGCTACGAAAAAGTTTCAAATAATCTTGAATAATCTTCCTACTTTTGTTTTTAACTTGAGAAGAAAGTAAAAAGTACTTTTAAGTTATTGAAAGAAGTCTAAAGCTCATTTAAAATTTATTTCTAAAATTGTCTACAAAAATAGATTAAAAATAACTTTAAAAATAAATGAACAAACTCTCGTGAGCACATAAAATTACTTTCTGTTGTTTTTAACTAAGAAACAATAAGTTTCAGATAACATTAAAAAGTTCTTGAACAAGTTCTACATAGAATATCAAAAATATTTCTGCACAACTGTACATTGGAAATACAAGCATGAAAAATGTTTTTCTTTCTGCGTCTATATGTGTAAGCGTAAGAAAGTACGAATATTGCCACTTTTGTACTTTTTTTTTTTTTTTTTTCATTTTTGACGCATACGGATCTCAACTAAATTACTCGTAACAAATAAACTAGAAAAAAAACTCTATATCACTTTGTTTTTACGGAAAATGATAATATTTACACACGAAAACATTGCAACGTGGCAATAATCTGAAAAGTTGTCGACACGGAAAACGATTAAGAATTTTAAGAGAAGGGTTTTTTTTATTCCAAACAAATTATTTACAAAGTCTTTAAAAGAACTTCTTTTTTCTGTGCAATGCTGTTAACTTAAAAAGCGAAAAATAGTCAAGAAAAGTTTGAAAATAAAATTTAGAAATTTCAAACCTGTTAAAAAATAAAGGTAAGAAACGAAAAAAAGAATATATCCAAGTAGTCTTAAATGCATAATAAATCATGCTTATTTTAAGAATTTCTAAAAGGAACTCACCAAATCTTTTTAAGCATAATTTCTCTTTAGTATGACTGACGTTGGTAAACTTCAAGCGCCAAGAACATCCAACGAAATTCCGAAACACGTGAGAGAAAAAAGAGATACCAAACACTGAAAGCGAAAGAGTACTTTAACTTCCACTTTGACTAAGAGGTAGAGAGAAAAGTTGATCCCTTCTCCAAATGCGTGTGTTCGCACTGGGGTTTATTTCAAGAGTTATACTCGAGCAAACGAAAGTTTATTGATTCGGCTGGGATCGTAACTAGCGCCACGCTTCAATTCCTCGGCGGACACTTTTTTGATTCATACTAGATTCATTCCTACTTAGCAAATTGCTCGCCAAGAATGGGAAGAAAATGTGAAAGCTTTAGTACAACTACTTCTGCTCAAGATTACGAATGGGTGACGTTGAGGATAAAGCAGAGTGTGGTTAATTTTTTAAAACCTCGGAAAATGAAGCACCCGTTTAAACCTAATAGTTATGTTCTTAAATAGGATGTTTTTTACGTTACTTTCATATAAAAATAAAAAACCACATTTGTTCACTAAAAGAGCTACAAATATAAACTTTAAACTACATTTTTATTTAATTCAAGGAAACGTTATTGACAATTTCGTGAGTGAATTTGACCGTACTTGAAACTTGGATTGAGCTCGTAGCAGGACTGTAAAATATTATTCATTATGTATATCCATCGTTTTTTAAGTCTTCACGAATCGCAACTTTTCTGTCGTATAACATTAAAAAATAAATAAATAATAACTACAGTTCATTCCGCTTAATGGAATAACCATTTTGCCGCAAAAAAGTATTCTAATAACCGAATATTCCATTATCCGGGATCCAAATAATACATTACAACGGTAAAAGACATTGAAAATTTATTATATTAAAGCGTGATATATAAAACGGGATATACCGATATTCTAATAAGCGGGCTCGACTGTAAATAAACAAATGTGTGTGTGTGTGTAAGATAGCAAAACAAGAAAAAATCTCAACAAAAATAAATAATATGATTACCTTTCCTTCAGTTTCTAAATTACAATACTTGTCTCAGTTCTTGGTACATTCACTCTTAAATAGGCCACACACGCACATGTTCATATCACAGTTTGAACAGAACAGTTCAACTATTTAGAATTTGACCTATAGGGCGCTTTTCCACTTGACGACACGACAACGACGAAAGTCGGACGGTAATACTGCAACGATAAGTACGGTGTCGTGTCGTCTATAGCACTGCCTTTCCACTCAAACGATATCGTTTCCTCGAAGGGGTCATTTTCCACCGCATTTCATTTCGAAACAGCACTGTGTTCGCACGTATATTATTAGAGCTGATCAATTTAACAGATTACGACTACTATATTTGCTTACCTCATGAGAAAAAGAAAACAAATTAAGAGACGGTATTGAGTGCACGATATTTTTAAATAAAGTTACATTGTAGGCGAGTTTTATACACTTTTCAAGAAATTGCGAAAATATTTTAGGTGATTTTAAATATTTTTACTAAATTTACAAAGAATAGTAAAAATTTAAAGTCTGGACAAAGTTATTTAACACAAGTAGTTTAATCTAAAGTGTATAATATATTTTTATAGTTACGAACAATGCTCTTTGAACTTACCTGTTTCTTTCTTGTCTGTAGGGCAATTCCACGGTAACTTACGTAACATTTCGACCAACTCTTATGCATTTAGCACCTCAGTACAGACAAATTTTGTTATACAAACCTTGTATGAAAGCATTCCATGAAAATGACAGTTAAAAGTAAAATTAAAATGCAAAAATATTCGATGCATTTAAATTTTATAAAATCTAGCAGTCAAAGATAAGGCAGTAACTTGAGTTACACAAAAAGGGAATGACATAATATGAAAATTGGTTCTGAGGCAAATTTCTGCTCTATTACAACTGTTTTCTTGTTTGAAGCATAATTTATCAGTTCTTTATAATGCTTAGGAATATATTTTCATTAATTTAAAAATTTATTTAAAAAATTGAAAATTATGGGAATTTTAAACTGGGTAGCTTACGTTACAGTAACTTACGTTTCAAAATTTACTTACAGGCATATCGTTATTACAAAAATTAATGAACGAAAATTACAGCTTAGTTTAGATCGAAATATTCAAAATTAACAATTATGAATTGAATTTACAGAAATTTAATACCAAACTCAATGACCAATCAAAAATATTACATAACATGAGACTTAAATCTATACTGGCTGCTGTTATTAACAAGTTCAGGTAATTCAATTCTTCAAATCATGTTTTCGTTTTTATTATAAATTTAATCTGTCGTTACTGGCCATTTCTAATTCGTTCCAACAGCAGCCATTACTTACACTAGGTGGCCAAAAGTATCCGGACACTTTCAAAAATTCACATTTTTACATTTAGCTCGAGAAATAAGTGATCAATTGTTCTTTAACTTTAGTCATACAAAATATAGGCTTCACCGCACATTTCGAAGTTGAAATTAAATTACCCTTGCATTTGGGGGACGACAAGAAGGGGGTTGAAAGAAAAACCGCTTTTTGACCATAACTCTTCGAAAATAGCTCAGAATAAGCTATCAATTTCAGTAATTAATTAGCATACTATGTATAATTACTGTACAAATTTTTATGAACGTACCACTCTTACTTCTGAAGATATGAAACAGTTTTGAAAAAACGGCAATTTTATTTGAAGGGTTTTTGCTCATAACACGCAGAGTTTTTGATCAAACCTTATCACAACTTCAGGAAAGATGACAAAATACAAGAGAAAGAACATACTAAAACGGTAAATAAAAATATTAAAAATTCGATGAGATATGAACGTTAAAAGGAAATAATTTTTCACGGCGCATGCGCGAACGACAGAAATTTATAACTACAAAAATATTGTAGCCTGATTTATACTGCATCTTATAAAAAAAGTTCCAGTTGAATATCATGAAAAATGACAAAGATATCAGCGATCTAGTGAGCTGTATTTCATTCATTCGCCTACAATATCTAAATAGTGTGGGTCTGTCCACAAAGAGCTATTTTTAAATTGAAGGTTATTGCGTCGTCGTTCAAAACCAACGTTTCAGAGGGTGTCCGGATACTTTTGGCCACCTACGTATAAGGTCTTTTTGGCCGAATAAACGAAATGTGACTACAATGCCGAATATAAATTTTCAAACTGTATACAATTTAACATTGAAAAAAAATGATCGATTGTCATCACACTATTTGTGGACAACCCCTTGCGATTTATGTTTTGCCTGCGAATGAATGAAATACAGCTCACTAGATCGCTGATATCTTTTTCATTTTTCATGATATTCAACTGGAACTTTTTTTATAAGATGCAGTATAAATCAGGCTACAATATTTTTGTAGTTATAAATTTCTGTCGTTCGCGCATGCGCCGTGAAAAATTATTTCCTTTTAACGTTCATATCTCATCGAATTTTTAATATTTTTATTTACCGTTTTAGTATGTTCTTTCTCTAGTATTTTGTCATCTTTCCTGAAGTTGTGATAAGATTTGATCAAAAACTCTGCGTGTTATGAGCAAAAACCCTTCAAATAAAATTGCCGTTTTTTCAAAACTGTTTCATATCTTCAGAAGTAAGAGTGGTACGTTCATAAAAATTTGTACAGTAATTATACATAGTATGCTAATTAATTACTGAAATTGATAGCTCATTCCGAGCTATTTTCGAAGAGTTATGGTCAAAAAGCGGTTTTTCTTTCAACCCCCTTCTTGTCGTCCCCCAAATGCAAGGGTAATTTAATTTCAATTTGGAAATGTTCGGTGAAGCCTATATTTTGTATGACTAAAGTTAAAGAGCAATTGATCACTTATTTCTCGAGCTATATGTAAAAATGTGAATTTTTGAAAGTGTCCGGATACTTTTGGCCACCTAGTGTATATTTTAAACTCGTTTTCCTCAATAATCGTCACAACTCAAGGATACAATGTATTTTCGTACTTTACCACACACCATTCATCAGCTTTTATCTGTTTCTTCTTCTTGTTCCTTAAAATACCTAACTAAAAGAAACCCCACAGTTTGTTGATTTCTAGTTCTTAAATGGTAATTGTCAATGTGCGGATCTTCAGAAAGTATTTTTGATAAATTTTGCTTTTTCTAACATATTTCAATACCATAAAGAGTGACTTTGAATAACAAATCTGTAATATCCACATGACTTTTCTCATACCCCTTCTACAGCGCATCTTTTCTGCAGAGTTCAGTGGCATTTTGATGCAGAATAAAATGCATTTCACCTGTAAGAGATAAAGTATTTTTGTATTTGTTTTTTTTAACATATTTGATAACTTTAAAACATAACAGAAGTCATTTTTGAATAATTTATAGTACATTTCTCCTAAATATTCTGAAGGCAGTGATACTGTTCAGAGAGAATTAATACCTCAAAAGCCAAAAAGAAACATATAATTTATAATAGAGGTGTATTGTAATCTTATTAGCAAATAAAAGCATTTTAAGAAATATGGTTAATTTAAATTAAGTAAATACAGTACAAATTTTAAAGAATTCTTGCATAAACTACTCCTACTTGCCACGTAGATTTATTTCACAATTTACTTTAATTATAAACACAAGTATTTAAGTTCTACTTGGGTAACTTACGTTACCTGCATGTGTCGGTAACTTACGTTACACGTTTTGATTGCAGCACAAAAAATTAAATAGACAATATTTTTTAAAAAAACTTTAACTATTTGCTTAACACACACTTATAAGATAGAAAATATAGCATTGTTAACATTGCATTGCTCTTTCTTTATGCACCTGATGAACTTTAACATGTTTTTGGTAACTTACGTTGCATAGAAGAGTGCATTTTTGAAGTTCACACAAATCACTTAATTTAAGTGAAAACATTCGTTTTAGCAATTTACAATATTGAATTAAAGTGTAATAATCAATATTCTTCCTTTAAAATAGTTATCTAAAGAAAAAAATTGAAACTTACCAACGTTGAAAGATTGACCGTTTGCTTTGCCAAAAGTTAAATATCCCATTTCCAACTTCAAAGTGCTGCCAAAACTGAAATACTACATTCTTGACAAAAAATTAGTATAAATAATAAACTTCTAACATTTTTTAACCAAAAAATATGCAAAACAGACGCATTGCTGTAATTTGATTTTTCCAACGCTTTTCCACACTTGCATGGAATTGCCCTGTAGAAGTTTTGCCGTCATATTCCTCATCTAAAAATCTAAGAACTTCTTCCCGGGCTTTTTCCCTGTGAATTTTGTTTTTGTATAAAATATTTCGCTTATCCCATAGACACGGTCACTGCTCAATTAATTCACACAAAACAGACACGTCAAACTTGAATGCCAAGACTACTGTGTTGCTTATCGAAGAAAGTTCAGAATGAAAATTTAATCTTTTTTGAAGCATTAAAAATCGTCTGCGCTACAATTAATGAAACAAAGTATTTAATAAAATGATTTAAATCTTTTATCGCTACATCTTTTATCAATCGTCTGCAAATTGAAGCTTGTATCTTATTAATGCAGAGATGTCGAATTTAAACGCCATTGCTTTCGTTCGATGAAAGTAAACAGATGGATGAATATCGTCCAGATTTTAAAGGCGAGACGGATGCCATCCGACGCGAATGGGACGACAAACGACAGCGTTCGGTCGGAGACGGCACAATCGTCCTAGATTCGGGAGATGGAAAAGCGCATAGCATATTTTAATGCGTTTTGCGTGCTCCAATGTCGGATGACGACAATCGCTTACGATTTATCGTTGCCGTGTCGGCTAGTGGAAAAGCGCCCATAAACTGTACGCTTGTTTTAAGTCTCAGTTCATTGCAATTGTACAATTTTTAACTCAACTAGAACCAAGTCATACACGTAGAGTTTGAACTGTTCAGTTGAAATATAGTTCCAAGTAGGGTAAAATGAACATGAACAGATGGGGTAAGTAAACTCAGAAACAAAAAAATTGATAATAATATCCAAACTTATTGCATTATTAGAATACCGATTTTTCCTGGTTATTTGCATCCTGAGTAGTTCTGCTAACTACCTTTTGTATTTGGCAACATTCTTTAAGCATTAAGAGACAAAATATCTGATTTTATGTTTGACTCTGCCTCTCAAGTTACGAAGTTAAATTTTCTGCATCACGTTCTTCATCCTAAATTTTAATTAATTTCAATATACATAAGCATATTTTATTCAAAAAAAAAATACATTGCGATATCTAGAAAAATTGTGTTCTTTTTCTCTTTATTTAGGGCAGTTTTAGTTAAGCGGGTGAAATGATCATAGGTGTTAGTTTTGCTATTTGTGTGCTATAAAGCAATGTTCATTATTTTAGATGTTTCCATCACTCTCTCGGTTTTAAGTACTCAAGGAATTGATTATTACTCTTACTTGACCGAGGTTGATGTTCCTTTAAATTTTGTGCTCAGAGCCTCTACGACCACCGTTCACCGCCCTGCTGGTGGATACCATCTGGTCCTGGGTAGTAACTCTGTCCACTGGTATCTGCTCTACCTGCACTGCAAAAAATAAACTGTTGTTTTTACAGTATAATACTGGCAGCAGACGTTCCAGTTTAAAACAGTAAAATGCACAGCAACAAACTGTAAAGTTAGCAATTTTACAGTTTACTACTGTCAAGGTTAAAAATGTTAGTTTATTGCCGTAAAATTTAGCTGCATTATACTGTAAAAACAACAGTATAATACTGGCGGCAGAAGTTCCAGTTTAAAACTGTAAGGGCCATGCTCCACATCGACGTAAAGCAGAAAAATTAGGCAGAAGCGTAAAATGGATTCAATGGTGTTCCTATGGAAAGTACCCGGATTTTCGGTTTCCGCCTTCAGTTTCGGTCGCGTTTTACGCTGATGTGGAGCATAGCCCTAAGGACCATGCTCCACATTGACGTAAAGCAGAAAAATAAAGCAGAAGTGTAAAATGAAACAAATAGTGTTCCTATGGAAAGTACCCGGATTTTTGGTTTCTGCCTTCAGTTTCGGTCGCGTTTTACGCTGGTGTGGAGCAGGGCCCTAAAATGCACGGTCATAAACTGCAAAATTAGCAATTTCAGTTTATTACTGTAAAATCAGCAATTTTACAGCTTATTACTGTAAAATTAGCCATTTTTACAATTCATTACTATAAAATTAGCTGTATTATACTGAAAGAACAACGTTCATTTTTTACAGGTACCACAACCCGTGATTGCGAGAAACATATTTTGAATTTACTTTTTTTTTTTTTTTTTTGAGAAACAAACGACAAGTCGATATGTCCTCTCTAAACTTTGAAAGATTGACTGTTAGTTTTCGCTTTACTAACAAGTCAAATGAAGGAGTTTAGATATCCGATCTGTTTCTCCCTCTCGCTTGATGCTTTTTTTGTTCAAAAAGGAATGTATAAAGTCGACTCGAAAGGTCAGGTACACTGCAAAATATAAGCTGTTGTTTTTAAAGTACACTAGGTGGCCAAAAGTATCCGGACACTTTCAAAAATTCACATTTTTACATATAGCTCGAGAAATAAGTGATCAATTGTTTTTTAATTTTAGTCATACAAAATATAGGCTTCACCGAACATTTCCAAGTTCAAATTAAATTACCCTTGCATTTGGGGGACGACAAGAAGGGGGTTGAAAGAAAAACCGCTTTTTGACCATAACTCTTCGAAAATAGCTCGGAATAAGCTATAAATTTCAGTAATTAGTTAGCATACTATGTATAATTACTGTACAACTTTTTATGAACGTATCACTCTTACTTCCGAAGATATGAAACATTTTTTAAAAAACGGCAATTTTATTTGAAGGGTTTTTGCTCATAACATGCAGAGTTTTTTATCAAACCTTATCAACACTTCGGGAAAGATGACAAAATACAAGAGAAAGAACATACTAAAACGGTAAATAAAAATATTAAAAATCCGATGAGATATGAACGCTAAAAGGAAATATTTTTTCACGGCGCATGCGCGAACGACAGAAATTTATAACTACAAAAATATTGTACCCTGATATATACTTCATCTTATTAAAAAAGTTCCAGTTGAATATCATGAAAATTGAAAAAGATATCTGCGATCTAGTGAGCTGTATTTCATTCATTCGCAGACAATACATAAAAAGTGAGGGTCTGTCCACAAAGAGCTATTTTTAAATTAAAGGTTATTGCGTCATCGTTCAAAACCAACGTTTCAGGGGGTGTGCGGATACTTTTGGCCACCTACGTATAAGGTCTTTTTGGCCGAATAGGAGAAATGTGACTTCTATGCCGAATATAAATTTTCAAACTGTATACAATTTAACATTGAAGAAAATGCTCAATTGTCACCATACTATTTGTGGAGAACCCCTTGCCATTTATGTATTGTCTGCGAATGAATGAATTACAGCTCACTATATTGCTGATATCTTTTTCAATTTTTACGATATTCAACTGGAACTTTTTTTATAAGATGCAGTATAAACCAGGCTACAGTATTTTTGTAGTTATAAATTTCTGTCGTTCGCGCATGCGCCGTGAAAAAATATTTCCTTTTAGCGTTCATATCTCATCGGATTTTTAATATTTTTATTTACCGTTTTAGTATGTTCTTTCTCTTGTATTTTGTCATCTTTCCCGAAGTGTTGATAAGGTTTGATAAAAAACTCTGCATGTTATGAGCAAAAACCCTTCAAATAAAATTGCCGTTTTTTAAAAAATGTTTCATATCTTCGGAAGTAAGAGTGATACGTTCATAAAAAGTTGTACAGTAATTATACATAGTACTAGCTGCGTAGCCCGGCGTTGCACGGGCTGTAATGTAGTGAAGGCAGTTTGAGAAAACGACTCGCCACCAAGGCGGCTCGCCTTTAAAGAAATGAGGAAAGTTTAAACAGCTTACTCGCCGTCAAGGCGGCTCGCCTTTACAGTAGCGAGGAAAGTTTCAATTCACTACTCGCCGCCAAGGCGGCTCGCCTTTAAAGTACCAAGGAAAAGTTTAATAAACTACTCCCCGCTAAAGCGGCTCGCTAAAAAGCTTTCCTGCATCAAAGAATCAATCGAATTATTTGCACATTCTTCCTCAAAAATAAAGACGATGTCAAGTAGCACATACTTATCACTCTCCCTAAATTACAAATAAAATTCCTTTCCAAAAACAATTATTTCCAAACCGCTTTCTTCCGGTAAAATTAATTGCAAAATTCTAAACGAAAAAGTTCTTTTAATATTTGGATCGAAGCCAGAAAAAGTCCCTTCTAAAAACAGCAATTGCAATTTTAATTAAAAACACATTTTCAAAATGGTACCTGAGAAAAAATATGTCATTAATAATTAGAATAAAAACAATTGTTAGAACTTTGTTATAACACGTATTTAAAATGACAATGGAAAAAAATAACACTCTTTCATTTTAAAAAGTTCAATTTAATTAACGTTTTAATTTAGGGCCGAATTCAAGTGAAACACCATTGCAGTCGCTTCGAGGCGATCGCATATTGCAACCGCTACTGTAAGTGGAATTCAAGTGAAATCGTTTCACTTAAATCCAAATTTTGGAATTTGCGATTGCATTGGTGAGTTGCGATCGTCCGTGTTTCACTTGAATTCCTGCCTTAAAATCGCAAGGGAAAGAAATAAATATCTTGGAATTTTAAATAGTTCAATAATTTAATTAACGTTTTATTTCAAAATGGCAACGGTAAGAAAAAATGTCTTGGAAGTTTAATCATTTATTAGGCTTAATCGCTTTAAATTTGACTACTTATTAATTGATATCTTCGCTAATTAAAATCGTATAATTATATAGATTGAAACTAATGAAGCCTGAAAAATTACCTATCTATCGGTACCTGGTTCGACTTTCAGTTCATTGGCGTTCAGGAGAAAGAAGCGTGACATAGAAAGATAGTTAGAAAGAAAGATACTTAGTTTTTAATATAAGTAGACTAGCTGCGTGGCCCGGCGTTGCACGGGCTGTAATGTAGTGAAGGCAGTTTGAGAAAACGACTCGCCACCAAGGCGGCTCGCCTTTAAAGAAATGAGGAAAGTTTAAACAGCTTACTCGCCGTCAAGGCGGCTCGCCTTTACAGTAGCGAGGAAAGTTTCAATTCACTACTCGCCGCCAAGGCGGCTCGCCTTTAAAGTACCAAGGAAAAGTTTAATAAACTACTCCCCGCTAAAGCGGCTCGCTAAAAAGCTTTCCTGCATCAAAGAATCAATCGAATTATTTGCACGTGCTTCCTCAAAAATAAAGACGATGTCAAGTAGCGCATACTTAGCACTCTCCCTAAATAACAAATAAAATTCTTTTCCAAAAACAATTATTTCCAAACCGCTTTCTTCCTGTAAAATTAATTGCAAAATTCTAAACGAAAAAGTGTTTTTAATATTTGGATCGCAGCCAGAAAAAGTCCCTTCTAAAAACAGCAATTGCAATTTTATTTAAAAAGCACATTTTCAAAATGGTACCTGAGAAAAAATATGTCATTAATAATTAGAATAAAAACAATTGTTATAACTTTGTTATAACACGTATTTAAAATGACAATGGAAAAAAATAACACTCTTTCATTTTAAAAAGTTCAATTTAATTAACGTTTTAATTTAGGGCCGAATTCAAGTGAAACACCATTGCAGTCGCTTCGAGGCGATCGCATATTGCAACCGCTACTGTAAGTGGAATTCAAGTGAAATCGTTTCACTTAAATCCAAATTTTGGAATTTGCGATTGCATTGGTGAGTTGCGATCGTCCGTGTTTCACTTGAATTCCTGCCTTAAAATCGCAAGGGAAAGAAATAAATATCTTGGAATTTTAAATAGTTCAATAATTTAATTAACGTTTTATTTCAAAATGGCAACGGTAAGAAAAAATGTCTTGGAAGTTTAATCATTTATTAGGCTTAATCGCTTTAAATTTGACTACTTATTAATTGATATCTTCGCTAATTAAAATCGTATAATTATATAGATTGAAACTAATGAAGCCTGAAAAATTACCTATCTATCGGTACCTGGTTCGACTTTCAGTTCATTGGCGTTCAGGAGAAAGAAGCGTGACATAGAAAGATAGTTAGAAAGAAAGATACTCAGTTTTTAATATAAGTAGACTAGCTGCGTGGCCCGGCGTTGCACGGGCTGTAATGTAGTGAAGGCAGTTTGAGAAAACTACTCGCCACCAAGGCGGCTCGCCTTCAAAGAAATTAGGAAAGTTTAAGCAGTTTACTCGCCGTCAAGGCGGCTCGCCTTTAAAGTACCAAGGAAAAGTTTAATAAACTACTCCCCGCTAAAGCGGCTCGCTAAAAAGCTTTCCTGCATCAAAGAATCAATCGAATTATTTGCACGTGCTTCCTCAAAAATAAAGACGATGTCAAGTAGCGCATACTTAGCACTCTCCCTAAATAACAAATAAAATTCTTTTCCAAAAACAATTATTTCCAAACCGCTTTCTTCCTGTAAAATTAATTGCAAAATTCTAAACGAAAAAGTGTTTTTAATATTTGGATCGCAGCCAGAAAAAGTCCCTTCTAAAAACAGCAATTGCAATTTTATTTAAAAACACATTTTCAAAATGGTACCAGAGAAAAAATATGTCATTAATAATTAGAATAAAAACAATTGTTAGAACTTTGTTATAACACGTGTTCAAATGACAATGGAAAAAAATAACACTCTTTCATTTTAAAAAGTTCAATTTAATTAACGTTTTAATTTAGGGCCGAATTCAAGTGAAACACCATTGCAATCGCTTCGAGGCGATCGCATATTGCAACCGCTACTGTAAGTCGAATTCAAGTGAATTCGTTTCACTTGAATTCAAAGTTTAGAATTTGCGATTGCATTGGTGAGTTGCGATCGTCCGTGTTTCACTTGAATTCCTGCCTTAAAATCGCAACGGAAAGAAATAAATATCTTGGAATTTTAAATAGTTCAATAATTTAATTAACGTTTTAATTCAAAATGGCAACGGTAAGAAAAAATGTCTTGGAAGTTTAATCATTTATTAGGCTTAATCGCTTTAAATTTGACTACTTATTAATTGATATCTTCGCTAATTAAAATCGTATAATTATATAAATTGAAACAAATGAAGCTTGAAAAATTACCTATCGATCGGTACCTGGTTCGACTTTTAGGTCATTGGCGTTCAGGAGAAAGAAGCGTGACATAGAAAGATAGTTAGAAAGAAAGATACTCAGTTTTTAATATAAGTAGACTAGCTGCCAGGGCAGCTAGATTAGCTTCCTGCGGCATGTTGATGCATAACGTCCCCCCTCTCTAACTTTTACCTCATTCTGAAGTTTTATTTGATATAATTTAATGTTCATTCGATTTCAAGACGTATCACGAACGTGGCCCGGCGTTGCACGGGCACTTCGTGCCCTGAAAGTAGTGAGGAAAATGTCAAGAAACTACTCCCCGCCAAGGCGGCTCGCTAACAGGCGCTTCACGCCTTTACTTTTTTCCTGTATAAAAAAAATCATTCGAATTATTGAGATGCTTCGCGCCTTCAAGATGGTGAGGAAAGTTTCAGTAAGTTCAGCTCAGGCGCGGATCCAGAGTGGGGTCATGGGGATCATGACCCCCCCCCCCCCTTAACCGACCAAATATAGCAAAAAATTGCATTTTTGGGACTTATTTTACGAAAAAACTGCCAAACCACCCCATTTTTGCACAAAAATTGCACTTTGACCCCCCCTTTCCGAAAATGACCCCCTCCTTAACCAGAAGCTGGATCCGCCCTTGGTTCAGCTCGCTCAAAGGAGAAAAAGCAGACATTGATACTCAGTTTTTAATATAAGTAGATGGCTCTTCAACAAATGAATGTTTCAAAATATTACAAGTAGCTAGCGATAAAAATACTATGCAAGTCGCCCGCTTATGAGTTTCGTGTTTGATTTAGTTAAGCCTTCATTCAAAATTCTCATTTTCATTTTTATTATTGTTTCATGGCATGGCAACCACGTTTTGCAATGCAAGAATGGATTTCATATTTAATCATTTATTAGGCTTAATCGCTTTAAACTTGACTTCTTATTAATTGATATCTTCGCTAATTAAAATCGTATAATTATATAGATTGAAACTAATGAAGCTTGAAAAATTACCTATCTATCGGTACCTGATTCGACTTTCAGTTCATTGGCGTTCAGGAGAAAGAAGCGTGACATAGAAAGATAGTTAGAAAGAAAGATAGTTAGAAAGATAGTTAGAAAGATACTCAGTTTTTAATATAAGTAGATGCTAACTAATTACTGAAATTTATAGCTTATTCCGAGCTATTTTCGAAGAGTTATGGTCAAAAAGCGGTTTTTCTTTCAACCCCCCCTTCTTGTCGTCCCCCAAATGCAAGGGTAATTTAATTTGAACTTGGAAATGTTCGGTGAAGCCTATATTTTGTATGACTAAATTTAAAGAACAATTGATCATTTATTTCTCGAACTATATGTAAAAATGTGAATTTTTGAAAGTGTCCGGATACTTTTGGCCACCTAGTGTATAATTACAGGCAGCAGAGATTCTAGTTTAAATTGGTAAAATGTACAGTAATAAACTGTAAAATTAGTAATTTTACAGTTTGTTACTGTAAAACAGCCATTTTACAGTTTATTAAAACAAAACTTAGCTGTATTATACTGTAAAAACAACAGTGTAATACTGGCAGCACAGGTTCCAGTTTAAAACTATAAAATGCACCGTAATGAACTGTAAAATTAGCAATTTTGGAGTTTATTAATGTAAAATTAGCAATTTTAGAGTTTATTACTGTAATATTAGTAATTTTTACAGTTTGTTACTGTAAAATTATCTGTGTTATACTGTATAAATAACCATTTTTTACAGTGTATAAATGAAGTCGATTCCGAGGGATATGGACGAGAAATCCTCTTTCAACACCGCCCAGATGAAGCACTTGCAAGCGGAGACCCGAGGACCTCAAAAAGGATAGGACATCAACTCCGGTCAAGTAAAAATAATAAGCGATCGTGATTACTCAAAAAGAAGAAAAGAAAACTAATATTAAACGTCGAACAAATCAAAAAAAGATTATAAATTTGCTCTAACCGGAAAAAAAAATTTCATTTTTTTTCCTTCATTTATCTAAAATTGTGCCGGTAGTAAATTATTCTTTTCATAATAGCCAGATTAAAATACATTTCTGAAAGTATTTAATTCATTAAAAATATGTTTTTATTTTCTTTTTTCATACTCAAAAATAATGCAATACTTCCGTGTCTGTGTTCGGAGTTTTTTTTTTTTTTAATATTATTAATCTTTGTTGAAAAGATAGAAAATAAAACCTGCGTTAATTTTCGTTCAAATCTTTATTCAAAAGTGCTTGTAAATTTCCAAATATCGTGAAGTTAAATGCAGAATTATTGATTCAAAAAACTTACCTTAAAAAATTTTCGGAGTTAAATCTTTTTTTTTTTCCTAATATTTTTTCATCTAAAAATCTACTGTTTTCTCCCTCTACTATTCTTTCCGTTTTTTAACGTGAAATTTACTATTTGGGCTTTTACAAAAAACGGCAGGAAAGCAAAAAACTGGAATAGAAGTAAAAGTGGAAGGTTAAAAAACTTTAGCACGAAATAAATTTTAGTTTCAAATCCAAAATTATTACTTATTGCAATCAAAAATAAAAATTGTGATGTAAACTCTAGTTTAATTTTTGTTTATGAATTTATATTTTCTGTTGTTCTGATTCTGATAACTAATCCCTCCTATAATAAACTAAGTTATTTTTTCGTTATTAGGTTTGCAAACACAAGTATAATAAATTAAAAACATTTAAACAAACACGTAAAAAGAAAACCGAACACATTTGAAAAATGGCCACTGCTTCGTTTATGACACTGACTATATTTACAAAGTTTTTTAAAAAAAAAAACTTCAATTTAGAAACAAACAAACGAAAATACGCAAAAGGCAAGAGCATAACAGCTTTGCAAAATTAAATGCGGGCACAGCAACCGCATTTTGTTAAAAAAAATCAAGTATGCATAAATTAACACTGAATTAAAAGCTAAAATTAAATTGGGTATTAAAAAATTAGAAAAAAAATTAAGTAAATAAAAGAGAATTTTCGAAAGCAATTAAATATTTTTCAGTCACACAAGTGAATTCTTTGTAAAAAAGCCCTCATATTGTTAGGTAAAGAAAACGTTTTGAATGGACAGTGGAAACTATCTTCAGGATTTATTGCATATTTTGTGATGAATTGCTGCCTCTAAAACTTTACGAGAGTTTTATAAAGTAATGTGTGGTAAAATGCTACTCTAAAAATGTTTTTACAAAATTGACAACTCAAGTGAACATGAAAATTTAAAATCATTATTTACTTTATAATGAAAAGTTAAAAACAATGCTAGCTTTCTTTGGATTACTTTCAAAATAATGTATGAATGTTTAAAAAATATAACCAATTCCTTCCTCAGTAGCTCGACAGCCCAGAGTGGGCTTTGAATTCCTCCTTTGAATCAGCCTTTTCTAGAGCAGCCATCTTCCTGCTAGAAATTTCTAACACTTAGTTCTCAAGACTACGAAGTATTTATCTAGGCCATTGATCTATCTTTAGAGATTACCTGCTTTTTCTCTGTGTTTCAACAGTTCGGACGTTGAAAACTTTTTAAGTGGTAGCACCATATCTTGTGCATTTAATTCTGTGTACTTTGATAAAACTAATGGTGTCAGGTTCGTTAGATGAGCAACCGACTCTCTCTCTCTAAATCTTGGGATTAACTTCACTCTGTCACGTGACTAACTTCATATCAAGTTGGTGAATCGGGTGGAATTCCGCCCATGTGAGTGGTCGAAAAGGACAAGGAAAGCAATTGCATAGCTAGACACACGAAGCCTGTCTAAAAAATACCCAATTTTTATTTTTCCCCACGAAAAATAGAGATGATAGCGAGGTGCCACTCTACACAG